>VMDR010035333.1:0-10799 GCA_007922815.1 Macrotus californicus | reverse complement strand
AAGTATATACTGAGTACCAAACATTCTTTTTCAATTGGAGACATAAATGAGTTGTCAGTTGAATGGAGGAGAGAATCAAATAGACCCCAACAAGTACAGAAAAACAGGGTAGCTCCAGAACAGAGGTGTGTGTGAAGTGATACGGAGCACAGAGGATGGGGCACTGTTGGAAAGTCAGGATGTGGCAAACGTCAGAAACAGTTCCCTACAGGAGGTGTCACACGGTGGGTGGCTGGAGAACAGACTGGAAGGTGTTAGAAGGGGAATAAATTGAGGGAATTGAAACCGTAATGTAAACATATTTTGGAATTATTTCATAGAATGCTTAAAATATTTAGTGATTTACTGGAATGGATATGGGAACAAGGAAGAAGAGGAGGAAGAATAGGGGTCGTGACTAAAACCTTTAGCCCATTGTGTTGATGGGACGGTAAGGTTTGGGGAACAGAAAAATCAGTGTTTGCAGAGAAAACGGTCTGCAATCAGTTTTGTGCGCAATATGGAGAAACTGCTGGTAATTCCCAAACAGGGTTTAAAAGGAAAAAAAATTAGAAAGGAGATAACAGAATGCCAGAGGATAGTATCATTTTTTAAATGTTTTAATCCTCACTGAGGAGATGTTTTTATTGGTTTTTAGAGAGAAAGGAAGGGGAAGAGAGAGAAGCGTCAATCTGTTGCCTCCCTGACTCTCTCTACCTAAGGGTCGAACCCATTACCTAGGCATGTTTCCTGACTGGAAATTGAACCCTCAGCTTTAATATTAATTATTCCATTACTTGTCAATATTAGTAAATATTGAGCCATATATCATGTATCAACCTAGCATGTTTGAGCTTACTAAAATAATAAATCTTATTTCGTTTGTTTGGGGGTTTTTTTGCTCCATAGGTGTCTTCCACAATGGAAACTGAATTTCCTGCAAATATGGTAACTGCACTTATAAAAAGACACAGTAGTGTTTTCAAGATGCTATATTTTGTTTGACGGCAGCATCAGTCCGAAAGCATAAATGTCTGCTTGTGAATCCTTGTGTTTTCCCCCAATTTCCCGATGTTTATAGTCCAGCTCTACAAGTTTTCAGTATTTCTACCGTGCTCAGGTGGAAGGTTTCTTTGGTTTTGTCTGCTATTCTTTTTTGAAACCTTATTAGCATCCAATAAATCACTGTTTTAAAATCTTAAAAATTTTCTTATGTCTACATGGAAATACAAAATGAAGCAAGTATATTTTCTTATCCTATTTTACAATATCTTTCAATTTTTTGAAAGGTTTTCTAAAGTTCAAAATTTTATCTATGTTTCTTTTAATATTTTAATCTAAAATCAAATGTATTTACCGTGTACATTCCATATATTTAAGGATAAATGGTTGGCATTTAAAAGAGCGAGAACTGAAGATTTACTTTCTCAGCTCATAGCAACATTAATCTACGTCTAAAGATGCTGAAAAAGATAAGAGATCTTGACGGCAGAAAGTGAAGAATCTGCTCCAAAGAAAGTTCAAATGCAAATAAGACAAAAACTGTCTTTCCCTCAGCCTCATAGATATTAATTTCTCTTGCTGTATATTATACAACAGAACCTTTGGAAATATATTGATAATGGTTCAAGTTCAGGCACAGCATTCATTGTGAGCCCAAATGCTCAGCATTTAAAGAAAAAAACCTGAATATTCCTTTTTGATGAGAACTTCAAAAGTTAAAAATAATTTTGTGCAAATTTCAAACTAGAAATAAAAAAGCCACAGAAACTTATCCTGCAGGGTAAGAAGACATCACAGTGCATTAACTGGAGAAGGGCCCACAGTACCCGAGGGACTGCTGGAGGCCGTACAATCGGCCCAGCACAAGCGATGTCCTGACAATCAAGGGTTTGAGAATCAAGAATCTCAAACTTTGATTGATGCAGAGGCTGATGTGAAACACCAGTGGTTTCCGACTTACGTTTGCCTACAGGACTGTGGTCTAATTCATGCTACAGAACCACATTAAAGTGCATGAACAGGTCTAGACAGCCTTCATGGGGCATTTAATATTCTCAGAGAACGTATTCTGGTCTGAGTACAGAGAACTGTCTTAATGAAGCAAACCTTGTAATTCCCATGAGAATCTAACAGATACAAAGTGAAAATAACTACAGCCTCGCTCCCTGCTGGGAGCCTTGTGGAGCAGTTTTCACAGAAAGGAGTGTGCAAGGGTGTGGCTTTCACGCTCAGATGTCAATGTTTGCCCAGCCTCCCACATCCATGCACTGTCATTCCTAACCAAGGTCACAAATGGAAGCTTTCTAAAAGACGTCATTGGAGAGAGATGGTGACAGTTGACATTTATCAAAAATATCTCCTGGAGTCGACTGGATGCTCTATTCTTGTATACTCTGAAACTCTCGTACTTGTTATTTATTCTTTTACTTTAGGAAATGAAAATACATTTTTATTATTAGTGGGTTAGGAAAGCTTTCAGGGGGTCTCCGTTATCTAATTATTCAGCCAACAGCCCCCCGGCAGCCTGTGGAAGTGAACCAGTAGTGGAGGTGGGTAGGCTGGCTCCATGGGTAGGCTGGCTGGGCTGCAAGGTCTTCTGTGACTTCCTGGTGTGGCCGAACTGCCCAGAGCCTCTGCTTCCTCACATTTGAGATCATGACAAAGGGTTCTTGTGAGAACCCCACATAAAGCATTTAGCACTGTGCCCAATGCAGTGAGCATTCAACAAATGGCAGTAGCAAGATATGGACATTCATGCTCTTTTATTATACAAATTTAATTGTTTTGCTTTGCCATTCAGTGCTGCACTAGATGAAAGAAACACAAATATGTCCATGTCTCTTTATCTCCTGGGAGATTCTGATGATTAAAACCCTCTCCACTCTGAAGAAATGGGGAGCTAATTTTTGTGGGGGACTAGTTCAGACTCTAAAATGTATAGGACATCAAAGTCTACTTTTAAGAGAAAAAGAGAGTGATGGTGTTTAGGGAAGAGATAAAGAATCTTAGAGAAGCATGAGGCAAAGAGGAGTTTCCTGAGATTAGAAGAAGACTCTTTAAAGTAGGAATAATGGTACAGGAATAATTCTGAAATAATAAGGACTTAGCTCCTATAACACTGACTGCACCCTTCAAGGAACTGAATATGGCATGTCATAGGAGAATAAATTTCATGTGAAATTTCATATCAGATATGGCATATCAGGGGAGGTGGGTTCAGAAGGCGTTGAGGTATCCATCCTCACCAATGGTCTCTATCCCATCCACTGTACCAAAGCACCAGGAAGATGCCTTAGCAGTAAACTCTGTGGACACACAAGTAATTACTAGAAAAACTCCAATTGAGTCCAAAGTATTATGACTCAACCACAGGGAGGGAGGAGTCCCCAAGTCTAACCAAATTGAATTTCCCAAAAGCCCATCAGAGAAATTCAAAGTAGAACACTATGTTGATACGTAGCAATAAATAAAGACCACATTACTTAGATACCTGGTGCTTAACAAGAGACTGACATTCTCCACTTTGGCTATCACTAGTCTAACTCTGTACACCTGTTGGTGATAGACTCTGGATATGCAACAGTCACTGCTCCCTGAAAGTTTATACTTTAATGAGTATATATATATGTATATATATATATATATATATATACCTTTAAATCAATTTTAATACATGGTAGTGTTATGATGTAGGAAGTATAAAATAAAAGTGGATTCAAGGGAACAGAACCAAGCCTCAAGGAGGTCAAGGAAGGCCTCCATGAGGAGGTGTGAGGATTTAGGTGGGAGAACAGCATCTTCAAAGCTTCTGGGACCTGAAGAGAGACCATGAGGTAGTAAAGGAAATAAAAGATGTCTCGTCAGACTGGAGAACAGGAAGCAAGGGAAGGATGGCTTCAGTGAGGTCTGAGGGAGGCAAAGGACTGACCATGCAGAACCAATTACTCTGAATGACTCTGATGAATGACTAGGGCAGTTCACAGTTGAGTCAGGGCAGCCCTTGTAGTCATACCTATGAAAATCAGGTGAAGCCTCTAAGGGAGCAGAAGAGGAGGCCAATGCTGAGTGGCCTGGATGGGGAGTTCCAAAGGGGGACTTGGAGCAAAGCATGAAAGAGCTAGACGTGGTGTCAATGCACATGTACTTCTGTGATGTGAGTGTGCAACTGACCGTTAAATTAATGAGACATTAAATGGAAATTAATTAAGGAATATAATCCACCTCTTCCTTACTGGATATAGGACATTGTTATAGCCTAAATGTTTGTGTGCCTCCAAATTCATAAGCTGAGGCCATAACCCTCAATGTAATGGTATTAACAAGTGGGGCCTTTGGGAGGTAATTAGAGTTAGATGACGTAATAGGGTTCAGTCTTTGTGATGGGATTAGTCTGCTTAGACAAAGAAGCCAAACTGTGTTGTCTCAGTCTCTTTCCCTCTCCCCACCCCCACCACGCCTACCACCTCCTATCCCCTAACCATGTGAAGATATAGCCAGAAGGCAGCCACCTTCTAGCCAGGAAAAGGGCCCTCACCAGTACCCAAACAAACCTGCTGACACCCTGATCTCAGACTTAGCCTCCAGAGCTATGAGAAATACCTGTTGTTTAAGCCACCCAGACTCTGGGTATTTTTTATAGCAGCCTGAGCTGACTAAGACATTTGGATTTTTATGGACTAAATTAAAGTGCTCCAGGGCTGACAATACATTAAAACTCCAAGCTGAGGGGATGCCTTTAAGCAAGCAGGTAGGCTTGAGCAGTGGTGGGAAAGCAGCAGGGAGAACTGTCAATCCTGACCTGCAGGTGAGGAAATATGTCTTAAGCAGTGGCCCTAGCTGCATGCATGTTCAGCAGCACAAGGAAAGGGCCAAGCTCACACAAGTGATAGAAACCATGGCCAAGCAAATAATTGCAGAGACATCAGAAGACAGCACGGGGCTTGAGTATTGGTGTGGACGTGTCCTCGCTGCACTGCTCTGGATGAGTTATAGCCTTCTTTGAACTTCACTTTTCTCGCTAAGAAAACAGGACATAATTTCTTTCAAGGCTCTGTTGCTGGCAGAAACCCAGTCAACTGGTACAAGCAAAAGAAGTTGACTTTGTTTTAACGATGAGGATGATGACACAGAACCTGATTATAGGACGAGTAGTCAGGTCTCCAGCGAAGAAAAACAGAAACTAGAATGCACGTGGAAAGACATAACTCTCGAAGTGGCTATGATTCCCTACTTCTGCTCCATGTTTTCCTCACATCCTCTGCTTTCCCTACGGGAGCATGAGGAACTGTGCCTCTTCAGGATGACCAGGTAACATTTAGTTATCAGCAGAGACTAATTTCTTTCTCTGAATCTCAATACCAATTCCTAGGAGAGCACCTGGGTAGCCCAGCTGTGCTCCAGAGGCATCAAGTCACATACAGGAGCCTGGCCCTTAAAGCCCTCCTTGAGGGAGTGGGGAGTGGGGCCGGGAGGAGTCTTAAGGAGGAGACTATGGAATGACTTTAACCCTCAGTGTGTGGGGGGGGAAATTTCCCAAAAGGGAATTCTCTGCAGGAAACCCTAACAAAAGATCGTGTTTAGGATTCCTTGAATTGCTATGTGTAGAATAGCTAGCACATAAAATAATCAATTTGTTATTGCCTAGCCCCTTACTGTGCCCTCACAAAGAACTTAGTAAATATTCATTTCATGCAGGGTTACCATGACTGACTAAAATGAATTGTTTGAATGGATATAGCATTTGATCTGTGAATTCTTTACGTCGGCATTTTTTAGGTAAGTGTATACCCTAGGAAGTTTATATCGTTATTATATTTGGAAATAATGCAATTCACTTTACAATGTAAAACAATGTATTTATAGAAGTATGAGTTAGGCCCACGTTTCAGAAATCCCCATACAGCCTGTAAAATGTGCAAATGAAAGCAGCAGAAGGATGACTATCAAGTATAACTTAAGTGGAGTAAACACTGGGAGACTGGAGATGCCGACATGCGATGTTAGAAAGCTATAGTTATCACACACTTACCAAATGTCATTAAAAGGACCTTGAATTTGGTTCTTCAATATTCAGCCATTACCCAAATGCCACATATGTACTGAATTTACTGAACAAATGGATATATTCTGAATAACAAGCTGTATTCAGGCAGAGAAAAATTGAATGTGCAGGCTTTTCTTCCAGTGAGACCTATTAACCTTCCCTTCCATAGTGAAACAAAACCATCAACTGCTGGAGAGACACCTGTTGGACTTGCCTGAATGGATGCCCCTTCCCATACATCCCCCTCGAAGGACTTTGTTACCAAAATGATCAAGTCCACAGTGGTCTTAACTTTACGTAATCACCTTTTGTACAAAGAGCTAATGCTTAGGTGAGCTTTGTTGCTGAACTGGAAGACCATTGTTTAAACTGCTCTGACCCTCCAACTCTAGATCAACGTAGATTGATATCTTTCAGGAAAAAGTAATTCTATAAACTCAGTTCCACCAGTTATCAGTTACTAAAGCTCCATGGCACTTGTTACACTTGAATTATACACTGAGTTCACTTAAAAAATGAGCTTCCAAAATGATTGATTATTATGAAAACTATACCATCTGTTTTATCTAGCACTTCTCCTGTTTAAGGATGGGTTGTTGGTGAAATTTTGCAAATAAGATTGTTTATGCTCCAATCAACCCATTACTTAATGAGTGTCCTTATTCCAAGTATTTATTGTTTTATCCCCACCTGAGGACATGCTCATGAGACAGGGGAAGGGAGGGAGGAAGAGGGGGAGAGAAGCATCGACATGAGAGAAAAACATCCATCAGTTGCCTCTCATACGCATCACAACCGGGGATCAAACCCACAACCTTTCAGTTTACGGACAACACTTTTACCAACTGAGCCACACGGGCCAGGGCTCCAAGTATTTTTTAGATGCTCCTATGAATTGCAAAGGTGACCAAAATATGGTCTCTTCTTTTAAAGAATGTATAATGTAGTTGACATAAATAGATGTAAACCTTTCCATCAAAAACAGTGGGCTCAGTAATGGATGAAAATGGCAGTGATCAAACAGAAAAGACTTGGAATATGAATTTGGAAGTAGAAAAGGTACAACAGGCTCTAGTGCATAGGAGAGGCTTTATGTAGTAGATGAAGTTGTACTTGGGACTTAAATGATTGGTGGGATTAAAGGAAGGAGCTCATGGTGCTACATAAGCAAACACAAGAGGGGCAGCAAAGGCGTTTGTAGGAAACACTATGTGCAATAGTTGGAAAGACAGAGAAGGTTCCTATATTGTCAGCAGTTTTCAGCTGAGACTCACTTAACCCTCAATTTCATTTTTTTATTTAAATTTTACTTTTCAATTACAGTTTACATTCAGTATTATTTTCTATTAGTTTCAGGTATACAGCATAGTGGATGGACAATGATATACTTTACAAAGTGGTCCCCCCTCCAACATTTCAAGTTCCCATCTGACATCATAAGGAGTTACATCATTATTATTAACTATATTTCCTATGTCATACTTTATATCCCCCCATGGCTATTTTGTAACTGCCAATTAATCCCTTCACCTTTTTCACTTACTCTTCCAATCTTCCTCCCCTTTGTCAATCATCAGTCTATTTTCTGTATCTATGAGGCTGTTTCTATTTTGTTCTTTAGATTACACATATAAATAAAATCATATGATATTTGACTTTGTCTGTCTGATTTATTTCACTTAGCATAATACCCTCTAGGTGCATCCGTGCTGTCACAAATGGTAAGATTCCATTATTTTTATGGCTGAGTAACAGTCCATTAAATATATGTACCACAATATTTTTATCCACTCATCTATTGATAGGCACTGGGGTTGCTTCTAAAACCTGCCCATTATAAATAACACTGCAATGAACATAGGGATGCATTTATTCTTTCAAATTAGCATTTTAGGTTTCTTTGGATACATACCCAGAAGTGGAAACACTGAGTAATAAGGAAGTTCTATGTTAATTTCCTGAGGTATCTCCATACTGTTCTCTACAGTGGCTGCACCAGTCTGCATTCCCACCGACAGTGCACGAGGGTTCACTTTTCTCCACATCTTTACCACTTCTTATTTGTTAATTTATTGATGAGGGCCATTCTGACAGGTGTGAGGTGATATTTCATTGTGGTTTTAATTTCTCTGCTTCAGGGAACATTTTCAATTGTTATAGCTGAAAAGGGAATGCTACTGGCACCTGTCTATAAGGTACAAGTCAGAGGTGCTGCTGAATACCCTAGGATGTGCAGGACAGTCCCCTGAAACAAAATTACCCAACCCAAAATGTCAAAAGTGCCAAGGCTAAGAAACCCTCCTATAAGAAGAATTAAAAGGGATTTGAAGTAGCTCACTAAAGATGCCTTCTTTATACCAACAGAGAGAAAAAAGTGGGAGTTGCTTAGGAAACAAATTTAGAGGTCCCCACATGCCAACTGGCTGCATTAAGGTCACAGGTTTGATTCACTGCATAGTCAACATCTCCCTCTTATAGCGGTAAGATGTGCCGTAAGCCCCATTTCTTACTGTTGGTCGCAAGGAGAACCAGGTCAAAGAATGTAAATAGTTCAGCATCACTATGAGGAAGATAAATCAAAGTATGAGTTCTACTAATGAAACAATAATAGCATCACCTTGATGATATGGTTAATCATGATAATGATAAAAACTATGATGTTAATTACTTCCTGAGAAGACTTTTTTTGCACTCCCAATAAAATAGCCTTCTCCATCACTCTCATCTCATGTCACAATATTTTTTTCATAGCATGCACCCATTTACAATTACCAGAAATTAGGGAGATGGGTAGATAGATGACAGAAAGAAAGATAGATAATTAATGGACATTTCAATTCTTATTGACTACCTGGCCTACTAGCTTGCAAGCTCCATGAAGGCAGGCACGTAAATCTATTCTCTGCTGTCTGTATTTCTGGATCTAACAAGTGTTCCAACTGGGTTTTGTAAAGTCGGTGCTCATTAAATATCTATTGAATGAATAAATGACAATTACTAACATTTGTATAGTGTATGCTATTACAAAGCACTTTCATTCCTTTGCTTGAGGAGTAACATGTATTGGGACTGTCACTGAGAAAGATCTGAGCCTGTCCCTTACATATTTTACAGGCCAGCAAGAGTGGCAAACTATGGAAAATGTAATTATTAATAAGTGTGATGAGCATTCCAATACAGAATGTTGAGAGTCAGCTGGAAGAGCTGAGCAGAGACCCCTAACAATGGCAGGGAGGTAGATATAATTGTTCTTTTAATTTCATCAGTGAGAAAACAGCAGGTCAGAGCACTTAGCAGTCCTACGTCATGTAGTTGAAAGGTGAAAATAAGATTCTTGTAAATATACGCTGACTCCTTAGATATGAAGATTAACAAAGTGTTACTATTTTGAAGTACATGCATAACTGAAGCAGGAGCCCTATCTTCACTCTGCTTATACCTGGTTTCTTCTACCTCTGCTGGTGTGAGGGTGTTCGTGAGTGGCTCTGTATCTGATTGCAATGTACTACACGACTCCTCAAATAAAAATGAGCTGCAGACGTCCACACAGTGAGATGACCTGCTGTTAGCAGTATGTCAGCATTGCACAGCTGCAAGTCCTCGAGCAGAGGCATGGGGAGGACAGGAGGGCCGTGTGGAGGGCGGGCGGGGGGGAGAAGGGAAAGTTGCCCGATTTTCTTCAGAGTCACATAAGAACACTGGGTTTGGGAAATCAGAGCTATTTTACCACCTTGACTAAAAGACACTCAAAATCAGTCAACACCAGAACAAATTGCTGAATTCACTGTTAAAGATGTTACATTTTATGCAGCATTGATAACTGCACTTATTTAGTCAGAAAATATTTACTAAATGTCAATGATGTGCCAAACATTGAGCTGGTCCTCATCTGAAGACTGGGGATGGGGTGGGGACCTAGAACCTAGAGCACAGAGGACAGATGAGGCGCTAAACAACTTACAATGCACAAAATAGCCCCCACAACATAGGATTATCTGGTTCAAAGTGTCAGTAGTGCCAACTTTGAGAAATCCCAGGATAGACCTAAATGTCCAAAGAAAGAACCTCTGTCTTCAAGGACTCAAGGTATGCACATAACAACAGCCCAACATGATCAGCTCCATAGCAGACAACACGGAATGCTGTAGGCGCACAGGAATGCAGGACCTATGTCCCCACTCGAGAGAGTCACAGAGGAAAGCATGATTCTCGACCCTTGTCCTCTGATTATCAACATCATTCCTATATCATAATTAATCTTGGTTTTTAGTGTTGGTACCAGATGTCACATCAAAGACTTAAGGAATTTACTCCCAATGACTTTTAACTTATTCTGTTCCTTTTTTTCTTCAGAAGAACAAAAATAAACCCACACAGCATATGAGGTATAGAGACTGTCGGAAGCAATTTTTAGGTCAACCTTTAAAGAACAGACCAAACTGAAGTTTCAAATAACACTGTAGTTTGTACATGGATTTGGAACAAAGGACTCAATTCAAAAATCAGAAAAATGAAAATGACACCACTTTAAGATTACTTAATCTCCACTGGTTAACAAGTACAATTTATAAACTATCACTACTGCCTTCATAAACAATGATATTTTTATTATGACTCTCCTCATTTATGGGAAACAAAATGTACTACAGAGTGTGATATCCATGCAAATAGAAAGGTTCCTATAATACAGAATCTTATAAAAAATTAGAGTTCCATCTTATAACATTAAATAAAAACACACACATACAAATAGACACATTCACCACAGAAATCA
>VMDR010035332.1:0-10800 GCA_007922815.1 Macrotus californicus | reverse complement strand
CTTAGTCTCTCAAGATACATAGTAAAAATATGTAGGGATCAGAAAAATAACCTTTAACATGTCTGGAGGCACTGGATACTTTTCACTTGGTCATAAATTTAGTAATATTTAAAAAATAAAATACCTTTAGCAACAGCATGGATGGAACTAGAGAGCATTATGCTAAGTGAAATAAGCCAGGCGGTGAGGGAGAAATACCACATGATCTCACCTTTAACTGGAACATAATCAACAAAAGAAAACAGCAAACAAAATGCAACCAGAGACATTGAAATTAAGAAAAATCTAACAATGGCCAGAGGGGAAGGGGGAGGGAACAGTTCGAGGAAGGATTTCCAGGAAACACTATAAAGGACACATGGACATAACCAAGGGGGAGGGTGGGAGCAGGGGAGGGGGTGGGATTGGCTGGGGTTGGGGGGGAGTGGTGGGGGGAAAATGCAGACAACTGTAAATGAACAATAATAAAGTAATTAAAAAAATAAAATACCTTTAAAAGACACTTTAAAAAATAGGCATTTTTGTTTCAAAGCTTTTATTTAAAAAAAGTCTATCCTAATTAGCGTTCAGTTTTGCAACAGTAAGTGGGGATGGCAGGTTGTACCTTTTCCTTTAGGATAAAGCTCCTCTGGGGTCTTCCCATCTGTTCTGCTTTGGTTTGAGGGAATTTCTGCATTTCAATCTGTAGATGAATTCTACTTTTATTTCATGTTTCAATTGCCTTGTGTACTAAGAAAATGCAAATTCTCAGAACTTAGAAATGAGATGCCAAAATGATAGTTCTGCTTCATGTGTTGTCATAGTGTTCCAAATATTAAAGAGGAGGATCCAGCTAAAAGTCATTTTCTACGTATCGATGCTAATATTGCTATTAAAGAAAGCACCAAAATCTTTATGTATTATTCCGTTCTACAGTTGGAAAACAGATCAGTGATATAGCTTCAGAATATTTCTTGACTGTATCACAAGAAATATAGAAATCTTCTTTAAACACAAAAGGGCTATAATATTGAGAAGAATTAATTATATGTACCAGTAAAAGTGAAACATATGTCCACATGCTTCAATTCTTGCTTATAATTCAGGAAATTTATCTTAAAGTAAAAGAGGACAGCATGATGAAAACTTCAAGATAAAGGTAAAAAACAAGATTTAAATAATAAAGATGGTGAAATGTGAGGGGGAGAGATGGGATTTGACTGTGTCCGAGATATGCATATATATACATGTATGCTTTCAAATACTAACGGTCATCTGTCAGAAAGAAAGACCTGGCAAATGTGCACTTAGGATGAGTTGATAATCTTTATTTTGTTTTATTTTGTTTGTTCTTGTTGTTTTGCTAGGGACCCCACTAGGGAAAAATGAGGGATCTCATTTAAAAGCTCATTAAAGAAGAATATCAAAGTTTCTTGTCAATATTGATTGAGTAAAGGATTTCATTTTATTGGAATAAAACTGATGCTTAAGAGTGTTTGAGGCAGTTGACAAGTCAGCCATGAGCAGAACTGAGAATTTAATGCATAGTTTGTACCATCTCAGTCATGGTTCTTTATCCAATTATTTTGCTTTTTGAAGGAGGCAGAGTAGCATAGTGGGAAATTACCGGTCTAGGAGATTTTTAAAAAAGAAAAGAAAAGAAGCTTGTACAGCGGCTAAGTTCCCTACTTGACTAAATGGATAACCTTGAGAAAGTCTTGAATTTTCAAGACTTCAGCTTCCTTGCATAAGTAGACTACGTACTGTGACAAAGTACTAGATGAGATATGAGATCATTTTTGAGTGGTGATTTGCTGCAAAGGGAACTTTACATTTTTGGCACTTCAAATTGGCATCCTGTTATCCTTTATGCATCACTATAATACAGATGTAGAGAATTCCAACCTACATGAGATATTGCACGATGTCCCACAGGAATGAAAGATCACTTCTCTCTGCCTCATTGACACCCATTCACTTTTGTTCTGAACAAAAGCCTGCCTCATTTTAATAGAAACTTATTAATCAAAAGATACTGAAGCTGCAAGAAAGAAATCACTGGAAAATCCACATCATCTCAAACTTATCCTCCAAAATGAACTTACCTTGATACCTGTTTTTAAGGTTTCTCTCCCTACCATAATGTCTTAAAAAAATGTTTTTCCATAAATATGAACTCCTTTTTAAGGAGGGAGTGATGGTGGCCAAGAAGGATGTGCACATGCCTAAACACCCCGAGCTGGCAGACAAGAACATGCCTAATCTTCACGTCGTGAAGGCCATGCAGTCTCTCAAATCACGAGGCTAGTGAAGAACAGTTTGCCTGGAGACATTTCTACTGGTACCTTACCAATGAGGGCATCCAGTATTTCCGCGATGACCTCCACCTGGCCCCTGAGATCGTGCCTGCCACTTTGTGCCACAGCTGGCCTGAGACTGGCAGGACAAGGCTCAAAGGTCTGGAGGGCGAGTGACCTGCAAGACTCACACGAAAGGAAGCTGACAGAGACACTTACAGACGGAGCGCTGTGCCCCCTGGTGCCGACACAAAAGCCAGGGCTGGGTCCGCAACTGAATTCCAGTTTCGAGGTGGATTTGGTCGTGGACGTGGTCAACCACTTCAGTAAAGTCGGAGGGGTTATTTTGTGTTGAATAAACTTGTGGTCAGAATATAAAAATTAAAAAAAAATATGGTTTTCCAATGTTCTCAGTTAGAAACAGCATCATCTTTTATTTCCCCTCTCTCTACTTCTGAAGTCAAACTGAACTACTTCTGTTGCATGAATTCAGCTCTAACTACTCTTTCTCATGAGTGTATACTTCTCCTTATTCATGGCCCACGTACTTAGCTCCCCTCTGCAGCCATTCACCGTCTCTTCATTTCATCACGGAGCCTTTAAAGTGGTTCCAGCCAGTCTTACCCACAGCCATTGTCATCATTGTGAATGTCCCATTGTGCTATGTGGGTATGCCTGATAATTAAAACCCAAATCTTTTCTCACAATCTAAGAGCCTTTATTAATCAGATCCTAAATATTTTTCAGACCTTGACTCTGAAATGCTAACTTCTATTTTCTGTCATCCACACCCCCTGAACAACTTGCTACACTTCTCACCATTCTTGAACATTATATTTTCCATGACTCCATGACTTCGTACATGTTACTTGGTATGTAATGCTCTTCTTTCTGCCAATGTTCTAGTAGTTTTCTCTTTACTTTCTTGACCCAGTCTTTATTATTTAATTTGGGCTATCATTGTTCTTAATCTTTTCTTTTTGTATCGCTCTTACTACTTTTCAAGATATAATTTACTTACTGTAAAATTCAATTCACCATTTTAACTCATACACTTCAGTGACTTTCAGTATGTTCTTTAGCCTGTGCAGCCATTGACACTATCACATTCCAAAACATTTCCATCATCTCCCCTGTCCCCCCCAGAGAACCTCATGTCCATTAGTACTCACTCTCTTTTCCCCTCTACACATCCACTGATCTGCTAATCTCTTTCTATCTCCAAGGATTTGTCTGTTCTCAACATTTCATGTAATTCGGATCATACAGTAAGTATGTCATTCTTTGTGTCTAACTTCTTTCCCTTAGCATGATGTTTTCAAAGTTCATCCATGTTGTAGTATATTAGTAAAGTGGTACCTCGGTACTTGTCAGCTTCTGAGCTCATCAAACCTGATACTTGTCACATTTTGATGAGAAAAAGGTTTCAGAACTTGGTGATTGCTCACCATTCGCATTTGCTAGAATTTGTATGAGTCACAATGCCACCTCTCAAGAGAAAAAGCTTCATCAATTGTTAGCTAGCCTCTCGTCAGAACGAATTAATGACAAGTACCAAGGTACCACTGTACTTCATTCCTTTTACAGCTGAATAATATTCACAGTATGGATAAACCACATTTGTTTATTCATTAGTTAATGGATATGTGGGTTGCTTCTATTTTGGGGGTTATTATAAATTATGTTTATTATACTTATTTTCAAATAAATTTAATTTTATTAATATTACTACAAAGCCTCTAATAAACAACTTCTCTACATATAAGCCCTACTCTCCAGAGAAAACCATTTTTAACTTTTATCTTTTTGTCCTGATATTTACACTAATTTTCTAAAGTAAGCTATTTCCCTTTTTTTGATTTTTGACAAAATCTCTTGGTAGTCTACTAGAGAAGAGAAAAATTCAGCATTATGCTACCCTATCCATGTTTCCCACCCTCTCCATCTTCCAGATTGTTATTGCACCAGTTGTTTTATTTTGATATCCAGTGTACAAATCATAATCATACAAATATTTCCACAGCTGACCCAATTGGATTGGCATAGTGTTTATAATCATACAATACTTATCTATAACATAGATAATGCCTATATATATATGAATGTATATGACTTTCTGTGAACGTGTGTGTGTGAACTATTCACAGCTGGCCCAGTGGGTTTACAATACTGTCTTTTGAAAGGTCTTGAGTTCAGTCGAATTCCTGCTTTGTTGGTTTTTGTTTCTCTGGCCTGTTTTCTTTTTAATTTTAACTTTGTTTTGTTATTCTCTCAGGAACTTTTTAAAAAGAGCTTCTCTTTTTCCTCCAGAATGCTGAGAAGAAGTGTATGTGCATATTTAGTTTATTGTGTTTGTTATAGAAATTTCTCTCATGCTGTCCTTTGATCATTTTTCCTACCTTTTCATTCTGACTTTGGGTTGCTTGGAATTACCCCCCAGTCATCTTTATGTCTTGGGGTTTTTTTGGTCCATTGTCTGAAAATTCTTTAGCGGTTTCATCAAATCCTCCTTTTGACTTTTAGAAAAATTTAGCTCCCCTCTTTTTGATTTCTAAGAACTTTGTCTTAACCTTTTCTTCTTTTTACTATTTTTTCCTAAAGAAATAAAAGTACGTCTGGTTTCATGGAAGCATTCTCTTTCTAGGATTTTTTTTTCCTATTTGTTCATTTTGGTTCCAGGATTTCTGGACTTTTTCTCAAATTTCTAATAATCCTTGGCTATCCGTTTGTGATGCCATAAAACAGAAGACATGAGGTAATCTTATCCGTTCTATTCGGGGAGAAGAGCATCCCGGATGGGGATGTGGAGGGTCCTCCTCCACTGGCAAAAAGTACTGGTCAGCATTTAGGGATTCAGTGTCCTCAGCTTTATCATGGTCTTTCCACACACTCCTATTCCAACTTTCAGCATTTTATTTGTTCGCAGTCAAAGCACCCTCTTCACCAGTAGACACCGTGTGAGGCTAGAAGTTCAGCTTGTTTGTAATTCAGCCAGTCAGCCAGGTCTAGTGTGTGATTTTCAGCGATCTCAGCCCTGTAGCTGCAGGAGAGAAAGGACTCCTCTAGGAGACCCAGACACAGCTCACAGACATTCACAAAGCATTTAGCTGGAATTCAAGTCACTGCACTCATTCTTTTCTTTCCTCACTTGGTGCAGCAACATTAGGAGCAACCAGCCAATCTCATTATATTCATTACTTTGCCAAAGGTGTTTGAAAGTATCGTATGCACAATCACCCAGTTCCTTGCTTTATAAGGGGTTGATAGCATGATCTTTGGCATCACTATTGCCAGATCATACTATGGATTGGGGCTCTCTTTACTCCTGGAAATGTAGTCATTTGTTTCTATAATTGGATTAGAAAGCCAACTAAACAAACCCAGAACTAATTCAGGAAACTCATTCTTAAAGTTCTGTTCTCTAAAACTATTCTGGGTACCAAAATATATGTTAGTTAGGATTCTCCAGATAAATAAAACATGTATTCCATATATACATATATGGAATAGATTCATGTGATTATAGAAGCTGTCCCAAGATCTGCAGTCAGCAGAAGAGCAAGTGGTACAGTTTCAGTCCAAAGGCTGGCAGGCTTAAGACTCAGGAAAAGCCAATGTTTCTATACAAATCTGAAGGCAGGAAAAAAACCAATAACCCCTTTTTAAGGCAGTCAGGCAGAAGTAATTCCCTGTAATTCAGAGCCAGAATCAACCTTTTTATTTTCTTCAGGCATTCAACTGATTGGATAAAGCCCATCCATATTAAGAAGGGCAACCTGCTTTACTCAGTCTATCAATTTAAATGTGAAGCTCATCCAAAAACACCTTCACAGACACACCCAGAATAATCTTTAATCAACCATCTAGACACCCCGTGGCCTAGTGAAGTTGACATGGAAAATTAACCATCACACCTGGTAAATTTTCATGCCAGACATTGCCAACTTAACCTTGCTTTGTTCTGGGATGCAGTTAAGCTACTTAGAAAGTCTCATCCTTTTGGGTTTGTTGTAAGATTTGTGGAGCACTGTTTGCAGGAGTGTCCAAAATGGGTTTAATTATTCCACAGCACTGAGATAAGACTCCTCTCTGTACTCTGCTGAGCTTCTATGAAAACTGCATTCTTTTCCCTTCTCTGCTTGGTGAGATCGCACACTATTTTGATCCTGTTTGAGGACTAGGGACCACCACTTCTAATCTTTTTGGGTGATTCTTTCCCTGTCATCAGTTTCACGTCGTAACACAATTTCACTGTTCTGAAAATTAACCGAAACTCAACTCTATGATCAAATGGGAATTCAAAAGCATAAATTAGGGTCTAACCACTGCTCAGACTTTGCTACTTCACCTTAGGCACTGTCCTCAATCTCCCTTTGCTGCAGTTGTTACCATCTGTTATGGAAGGACTATAGCTGCCTTAGGGCATTGCTTAGAAAAGAACTTTAAAACTTCCGCCTTCCTCCAGGAGACCTGGCAGGAAATCTACACACTGGTAACATAGGTTGGACAGATGTTGGAAAAATGGAAAACACAAGGTACTATTCTTCCAATTCAACAGTGAGATACAGATGAGTTAAAAGCTCATGAAGGAGAATAATCTGTTGAGGTTTTCAGGCTACCCGAATAGAACCAAATATGCTCATGCACTTGCAGAATTGACTGAAAAGTAAGGATCACATTACCTTTCACACAGAATAAAATTAGATACAGCATCTCTCACACAGGGAAATTAATCTGTCAGGATGGGAGCCTTGCAGACCTAATTACTCTAAAGGATGTTTGCTTTTATAATTGAGAGCGGAAACTACTTTTTAGCATATAATTTTCAAAATAACATATGTGGTGCTCTTCATACCAGTGGGAGGGGAAATCAATGTGCACTTATGGTCAGAAAAATTCAATTAGTGAATATCAGCAGGAAAATACCAATTGGTTTTTCTTCTGTGATCCAAAGGTTGCTTTTCAGTATTGATTGTATCCCTTATCCCTTTTAACTGTTTTTCCTCCTCAGAAATCCTTTCCAGTGAAGATCGGGAAACTGACTTAATAATAATCATTTGATTTTTTGTAGAGATGATCCCATGTCTACAGCGTCAGCAACTTTTTATTCATAGGTGGTAGATGGGGAAAAGCTTCAGCTGAACTATAAAGGGCAGACTAATGGGCCCTCAGTGGGAAGCTGGAACAACTGCGGGTGGAGGCTTCCTGAGAATCTGTCTAGGAATCCTTTCCTTTCGAAAGCAGCTTTTAAGTATAATTAACCACTGGTTTCACCCCTGAATTTTTCTCCTGCCTTTTTGTTCTTTGAATTTAACCAATAGTTTTAACTTCTTTAACAAAAACCCCTTTTAGGTGTTTTATTCTTTAAATCATAGGATATTTGAGACAACTTTTGGACAGATACTATCTAGTGCTTTGTTCTAATTGCTCCACGGGGCTCTTTGAGGCAACAGAGAGGACCTGGACCCCCGCGCCATTCCCCTCTCCTCTGTCAGTGTAATATATTGGATTATCCTTATGATTTCATTTCAAGAGAATTTTAGGAAAAATTTAAAAACCTCATTCAATCCTCTAACTCTATGGATAAGGCAACTGGAAGGTTAAAAGTGGATCAAAGCTCACCTGAGTCAGTGCAGAGCTGGGACCACTATGCACTTTGACCCTATCACTTCCTGTCAGCAATCTTTCCACTGCCACACACTATCTTTACTTGTGTATGTAACAGGTATTGAGTCAGCTCTACATTTTTTCATATATATTTCACATTTGCTAGGAGTCTTCTGTTGTTGTTATTCCTCCTACGTTGTGGAAAACAGTCTGGCTCAGCTTTGGGCTTCCAAATTCCCACTTTCACCAACATGAAAGAGATGGGCCTAATTTAATTCTTTCATTCCCAACACAAACATGTCTAGTAAAGAAATCTGATTGGTAAGCACAGATTATCAAGCAGATTTCACTGAAAACCTCCTAAAACTGATAGTTAAATTAGTAAAGTAGCAGGATAAAAAATTAATATTCAGAAATCAGTTGCGTTATTATACACCAATAGTGAACTAACAGAAAAGGAAACTAAGAAACTAAACCCATGTATAATTGCACCAAAAAATACCTAGGAATAAATTTAACCAAAGAGGTTAAAGACCTGTCCTTGAAAAATTATAAGACACTCAAGAAAGTAATTGAAGAAAATACAAATAAATAGAAGCATATACCGTGTTCATGGACAGGAAGAATTACCATTGTTAAAATGTCTGTACTACCCAAAGCAATCTATAGATTCAATGAAATTTCTATCAAAATACCAATGATGTATTTCACAAAACTAGAACAAATAATCCAAAAATTTATATGGAACCACAAAAGAGTCCAAATAGTCACAGCATCTTGAGAAAGAGTGGCAGAGTTGGAGGAATCACTCTACCTGTTAGTAAACTATACTTCAAGGTCATATTAATCAAAATGGTATGGTACTGGCAAAAAATGATTGGACATATAGATTAATGGGACAGAATAGAGAGCCCAGAAATAAACCCATGCCTATATGGTTAATTAATATATGACAAAAGAGACAGGAATATAAAATGGGGTAAAGACAGTCTACTCAATAAATAATGTTGAAAAAATTGGATAGATACATGCAAAAAAAATGAAACTAGACCAACTTCTTACATTATATACAAGGATTAATTCAAAATGGATTAAAGACTTAAATATAAGACTTGAAATCATAAAAACTGTAGAATAAAACACAGGCAGTAAAATTTTGGATATTTCTCTTAGTAATATTTTTTTCTGATATATTTCCTAAGGCGAGGGAAACAAAAGAAAAAAATGGGGCTACAAACTAATAAGTTTTTGCACAGCAAAGGAAACCATCAACAAAATGAAAAGAAAAGCCACTGAATGGGAGAACATCGCCAATGACACATCTGATAAGGGGCCAATACCCAAAATTCATAAAAAACTCATGCTACTCAACATCAAAAAACAATAATCCAAATAAAAATGGGCAAAGGACTCGAATAGACATTTCTTCAAAGAGAACATACTAATACCATCAGAGAAATGCAAATTAAAACCACCATAATTATCACCTCACACCCGTCAGAATGACTGTCAATATATCAGCAAACAAGTATTGGCAAGGATGTGGAAAAAGGGAACCCTTGTGCACTGTTGGTGGGAATGCAGCCACTGTGGAAAGTGGAATGAGGGTCCTCAAAAATCAAAAATGGAACTGCCTTAGACCCAGTGATTCTACTTTTGGGTGTATATCCAAAGGAACCCAAAACACTACTTTGAAAGGACAGATACACTCCTGTGTTCATTGTAGCATTATTTACGAGAGCCAGGCTAAGGGAGCAATCCCTGTGCCCATCATTAGACAAGTGGATAAAAAAGTGATGACACATATACATAATGAAATAATAATCAGCCATTAAAAACAATGAAATTTTACCATTTGTGACAGCATGGGTAGACATAGAAGATATGTGAAGTGAAGTAAGTAAGTCAGAGAAAGACAAATACTGTACGATTTCATTGATATGTGGAATCTAAAGAACAATATAAATGAACAAACAAAACAGAAATAAACTCATGGATATAGAGAACAGATTGATGGTTGCCAGAGGAGAGGGAGGTTTGGGGACTGGGTGAAAAAGATGAAGTGGTTGAGAAGTGCATATTAGTAGTTACAAAATAATCATGGGGATGTAAAGTACAGCATTGGAAATAAGTGAACATATTATAATAACTATGTGTGGTTTCAGTTGGGTACCAGAAATATTGGGGGGAACACTTTGTAAACTATCTTTGTCCACCCACTATGCTGTACACTTGAAACTAATACAAAATAATACTGAATATAAACTGTAACTGAAAAATAAAAAATTTTAAATGTATTTCAGAACAACTGCCATTAGAACACAGAGACCACTAATATTTCAGCAGTAATAAGGGTGTGTAACTTGTTCACACAATCAAGGGATGTTTTAATTCAACAGTTCTTAGTGCATTTGATTTTTCAAGGTCTTCTTGAAAATTAGCAAAATTTGGGACTACCTGTACCTGCTGTCAGAATACCCTTCATCTGCCAGTTTCTTTTCCTATTCTGCCCACTCTCCCACCCCACTTTCCTTATTACTCTTTATTTAAGGGGGGCTTTATTTCTCTCAGTTAGACACTTTCAGAAGTTTCTGTGGGGAATGGGCCACATCCTCTGACCATGGTTTGCATAAGAATTGTTTAGCCATACCTGTTCATAGCCAACAAGGGTAAAAAACCATGAACTTTCCCCCTCATACAGAGACTCCTCCCTGCACCCCTTATCTTGACGTCATAAGTGATGGCTTCGGGCTTCATGCTTCAGGCTGTGCTCCCCAGTCTCACCGCTTTTTCCTTAGATTGATAACCACTGCCAACCTTCCCAATGCGGTCTTTTCTTCCTCCACTTGCTTTTATGTGCCCACCTGGTCCATTGCTATTCTGTTGCACATCATTCCAGATATTTGTAAGTCTGCAG
>VMDR010035331.1:0-10798 GCA_007922815.1 Macrotus californicus | reverse complement strand
CAATTCTCAGTTGCAATTTATTTTTTTAAAAATTAAGAGATATTATTTTAAAATAACCTCAATGTACAAGTGTTTTGTGAGGATCCACTATGGCTAAGGAAGTGTGCTTAGCACTCTGAAGACTATAGTAATGGATCAGAAGTGATTCCTACCCTCAAGGAATTTACAGTCAAGTAATGCATTTATTTGAGAAACAACTACATATCATAAGGTAGAAGACAAAAAGTTCCATGATAGAAGTGAAAAATAAGGTACTATAGAAATTCAGAGGAGAAGATGAATTTTACTTGGGGATATTAGAAAAGCCTTCACAGAGGTTTCAGAATTAATTAGGACCTGGAAGTGTTAAGTAGGGAAACAAAAGGATGGTATTTCTATCAGAACACAGGCATGAAGTCAGAAAAGCACATGGGATGTATGAAGAAGGAGTAGGTGAGTTTGGGTAGATAAGGAGATATGTGCAAGAGGAGAAGAGGAGATATTGCAAGGGTGGAAAAGTATCTTGGGACTCTATCTCAGGAACCTAAAACATGAGGAAGGCTAAAGATGAACTTCATCTCAAACGCTGGGGAGTCATACAGCACTAGATCTCAAGGCTGTGATGTGAGTAGAGTGGTGTGATAGAAACTGTGAGCAAAAATATTGGGGAAAGACATGAGCAAGAATATTGGGGAAAGACATGAAAGGTTTATGAAGGTGATATGAGTGGATGTTTTGGAGGTAGTTTCAATAGGACCAGGCAACTCTTTAGATGAGAGGAGTAAGGGAGATTCAAAATATTTTGAACTGTTTGACTGGAAGGAAAGTTATATCATTAAAAGAAATGGACAATATAGAAAAGTAGTTTTCTATATTTGGAAAGAAAACTATATATGCAGCTGAGAAACATCAATTTTGGATGCTGGTAGAACACAAAGTATGAAATCACAGAAGTGGTACAGTTCTGTGGTCACTGAGGTTATCAGATATCCTGTGATGTGATGAATTTTTCAAAGGAGAAATTATAGAGAGATATTGAAGACAGGCAATCAAGGATTGCCTACATTAATCAGGTCAAAAAAGAAGTAGAAGAATAAGTAGACAACAGAGGACTGTGGAAAGGGTAAGGAGAGGCATTTTAAGAAGAAAGTGCTCATGAATGTCAAATGGATACCTTCAAACTATGCACAGCTAAAAAAATATAGGAATTAAGAAAATAATTCTAGTTGCCCCAAACAGGTCATTACTTATTTCCCAAAATGAAATATAGAGACAATGTGGTCCAATGGAAGAAGAGTAGACATTGAAAGCAGAGAAACTGGAGCCAAGTTCTGATTCTGTGTGGTTGAGCTATGTGGTCTGGGGTACAATTGCTTTGTTTATCTGAGTCTCAATTTCTTGACTGTAAAATGGGGATAATACCTGAATCAAATGGCTGTGAGCTTAAATTTAGTAAATCAACATAAAGATAAAAAGAGGCTTTTGGACAAGGTCTGTTAATCCAGGTCTTTTTTGAGTTTGTTTTCCATAAACTTCTAGATGATTATTTGTTATGAGAAAACCCTTGGATTTGTGTGAAGTTAGGTTAAATTAATCATAACAATTAATTGAAAACATTTAAGCATTGGTCCCTAGTACCTTCTTGTGCAAAGCTGAGTGTAGGAGGAAGGAAATGGAAAAAGTTTACTCTTGAAAGTCTTGTCATAGCAAATGGTCAAGACAAAATAGTGTTAACAGGTCCAGAGGTGCTGATCAGTCTGAATGATTTTATGAGTCCCTGGGAGGAATTACTGTGTCCTTGATGCTTGATTTCACATACCTTGGTACTTAGCAAAAATGATCTGTTCATAGTAGAGACTCAGGAAAATTTTGCCAAACAGCTGTTTTGTGTGTCCTGTTTGGAGAGATCTGCCTATAAGGTAATACACATATAAAAAAAAGGATAAGTCATTGATTGGAAACAAGAAACTAAAATGGAAGATGATGCAATCCAATAGACTGTGGCAAGCAACTAGACATTTAAATATGCCAATGTAAAACTGTCACCAGTACAATGTTGTATATATAACCAAAAGATAAACATTTCCCAAACCAGTAACCAATGACAGAAACAACAGGAAAAGAAAGTGTGAGAGATATGAATCTAAGCCTCATGCTATTTTTAACTTCTAGACAATAATAGAGAGATGTGGTTACTTACACTTATATTTGTTCTTATTAGTAAGTAGAGAGGTACATAGATAAAGTAATATAATACCAGATGCCATTCTTATGGAAATTAACCTTTTATTTTATTTGTGAACAATAAAATTTCAATCAATAAATGATGTATCATTGGTCTGGGTGTCATGGTGTGCACAATGAAGAAAAGCACCGAGAGTTTACGCTAAGAAAAATGCAAATCATGTTATTTTGTATCAAAAAAAGATGGTAAAATTCCATTTTAAATTGTTTCAAGGATTTTTCTCTCTGGAGTCTGTCTCCTTTGCTACATTCAATGTATTACATGAAGCTAAAACTTTGCTGTGAATTTCTTTTAAATAATTGCACACCCAATTGACTGAGCATTAAGGGAAAGTGTGTTTGCTGGAAATGAGATCCTATGTTTTCCATATTTCTTCCTTAAAAGCTGAGATTCAACTGAATATTTACCCATCTCCTTCTCTCACACCACTCTGTAATTGCTTCTCAGGCCACGGTACGTGTTCCTGTGGTCACTGCATTTGTGAGAGAGGATGGTTTGGAAAGCTCTGCCAACATCCCAGGAAGTGTAACATGACGGAGGAACTGAGCAAGAGTCTATGTGAATCAGCAGATGGCATATTGTGCTCAGGAAAGGGTGAGTATCTCTGCCGGAGCTTGGACTGCATCCCTGTTTTGACACATGGTTTGCACAGCAGCATGCAGCTAACATCTTTTTCAGACTGTAATTTGGGTGAATGAAAATCACTCTGTCCTCTGCCTGTACCAGACATTAAGCTTGAAAGTTAACCACGTAAAGATTAGTATCCAAGGAAATGACATGCAGGAGATGAATTGCATGTAATAAGATCCTCAGCCACTTGCATGCAACCTCATTGTGAATGAAATACAATTAATAATTGTATAAAGAAGAAAGTACAACAAGATATACTAGGTACTGAATGCAAAACAATAATCATTGAGTTCACCTGTGAAATAGCAGAGCCCAGAAATGTGAAAACACTCTGGAAGCTCCTGGAATTCACACTAAATGTTAGGGAGCTGACCTGCCTGGAACTAGACGTCATTTGCCAGCACTCTTCTCCAGCTCAGTCGCCTTCTTGTAGAACAAATAAACCGGCCCCACCCCGCCCCCGCCCCCACCCCGCGTTTTCAGACTTCTATACCTGCCTTTACCTTTCAACACCTACCCTGGGTAAAGAGTAGCAGGTAATATCTTTCTAAAGAAAACACAGTGAAACAAAGCTGATTTGCTAAAGAGGTCTCAGAAGCAAAATGTGCCATGGAATCGTGCCCCTTAGCAGTGGCTGTTGCTTTACCTATCACTCAAGGTCAATGCTATCCAGTGAGAGAGGCATCTTGATGTAATTGCAAAAAAAAATCAGATAGATGCTGACCACATATGGTGCCAGGAGGAAGTATGAAAATTGATACAAACATGCTCATTTCAATATCATGTCCTTAGTTCCCTGTGTTTGAGGCTGGTGTTTGTTAAGTCAGGAGGCCATGCCTTCAGCCTAATACAATAACAGCAGCCAGGTGGCACTGAAATGAATTTAAAGCAATAATTTTGTTGCCCTTTGTTCTCCTATTAAATTCATCCTAATTCCAAGTCCCAAACACATCTTTCACCTTTTCAGTTTTTAGGGGCCCTCAGCTCCTGGAAACACTGGCTTTAGGTTCAAGAAGTTCTGTTGGGAGAACCAAAAGGTGGAAGGAGAGATTAAAAGGAAGAAACAAGGAAGGAATTGCAGAAGAAATTAACAAAAAGAACAGGAAAGAAGATGGGAATAGAATTAACCTTCAAGGGGGAAGCTGGAGGGAAGACAGAAATGTTATCAGATCAGAAGGGAGTGTTTTGTGTATAAAATAGTACTGAGAATGATTAACTTGTCTGAATTAGATTTTATTTTTCTGAGTATATTTTAAAACACAGAACCCTAAAGTTTAGGTATTTTTGACTGTTTTCATGTTGGCATTATCCTTGGAATAAGGATATTAACTTTTCACAAAAACTCTCCTGAATGAGGCTACTCATTTGTATTACAACATTGTTGTGCTTATTTATATTTACTTTAAAAATCAATCATATTATGTGTGTGTTTACCAGGCATACTATCTATCAAATCATCAACAATGTTCATAAGCAGTTCTTTCATGGTCATGTTCATCTGCAGGTCCACAGAGAAAACACAAAGCCACGTCTGTCTATGTGGGGAATGCCAGTCTATCAGGCCCTAGGTGGGATTTTATGCAATAATAGGACTGGCCTGTTTTCAAGAAATAAACATTCTTATTAAAGTCACTACATTTGCAGGAGAGGTTCTCATTTTCCAGCATCACAAATATAGAACATGTGCCTCCCTACCCAAATGGGTGAACCGAAAAGCACTTCCTCAAAACAAAACAAGAAAATCTCTCTAGTTAATGCCTCTTTCAAATTGTTTGCTTTATGTGATGGAACTATATCTACAGATCCCTGAAGGGTTGAAAGCATATATTCTAAACCATTTGTATATCATTTAGTGGGTAGAGAGTTTTTAGTCTCTAAACTCAAAAGGAGTTGTAAAAGCTGCCTAAAGGCTGGTGTTAGTGATGTTTTAAGGCTGGCGTTAAGTGATGATGATATCATTCTATTGTCTGCAGCAGCTGCCTGCAGGCTCCTTTCTTTCCTTATTCTGGAGACATCAGTGCTAGATTATAGAAGAGCAGGCCTAAAGCCCATGGAACTACGCTCTTTCATAGGCACAGAGAACAATGGGGATGTAGCAGTTTTTTCTGTCTCCATGGAGGGCACCACCCCTCCTTCACCTCAAGAACCATAGAAAGAGTATCTCATAAAAGACTAAGGGTTTCTGACATTGTACAGAGAAAATAAACCTATTACAAGTTTTTTGACTGGGGCCAAGTATTTCTTGATAGATTTCATGGACTTGCCAGAATTCCATATACTTTTCCTCAAAATCGTAAATGAAAATCCCTAACCTTGATTATCACAAAGGAAATTGGAATATTTTTCTTTCTCAGACTAGGGGACAGGCAGGATCAGTGAGCATGAGGTCACCATGGAACATCACTTAGCAGCCTGTACCCAAATGTTTCCACCAGAGAGACAAATCTGAAACTGTGAATAAAGCCATCACCTCAGGAGACGATGAAGAAATAGCATTTTATTTCTTTACAAATTTATAGCCAAGACAATAAATCACTCCATAGAAAAATTTAAAATAAGATACATTGTTGTGACCTTCATAACGAATAGAGTCATTAGTACAATAGTGAAAACCGCCTGCTGGGATGTCAGGTTGCAGCATTTTGTCAGGCGTGATGAATGAAAATAAAAACTCCACTTTGTTCATGGGGGAGCTAACAAAGGTGCTCACTCTTAGACTCAAACTGCAATTTTTGTGAATAACCAGAGAAGTGAGCTTAGAGCCAGGTCTCCCATAAGCTTAGCTGCTACCTTTGTGGAATATGTGATACGAAGTGGGGACCCCAAAAACGAAATTATCTTTTGGATGGCAGACCCCTAGTAGTGCAGATTTCCCACTAGGTGAGTGTTTTAGGAACCCATATGTATCAGTGTGCCAGGTGGCATTGTTGTGAGAGGCTGTGTTCAACTTCAGTGAATTTTTTTGAAGAGTTTTTCAACGTGTTTGCCCATTTCATGATGGGTGATTTATGAATGAGCGCACCTATTCACATCGCGTGAGTGTTCTGCAGTTTTTGACCAAAATCGGCATGACCCCTGTGCCCACCTTCCCTATTCACCTGGAGTGACTTTTTTTGTTTGTTTCCTTGGGTGAAAAAGTCCTCAAAGGGAAAGGATTTGCCAATGTAGAAGAGGTGAAACAAAAAATGGCAAAAGCACTAAAGGACATCAAAATTGACCAGTTCAAAAACTGTTTTGAACAATGGAAAAAATGTCTCAAAAGGTGTATTGTATCAAATGGAGACTACTTTGAAGGTGACTGAAGTTAAATATGTAAGAATAAGTACACAATATTTTGTAAATAAATTGTTTGGGGGGAGTGTCCCCTTGTATAATTCATCAAAGGTTTGTTTGGGTATTTATTTGTATCCAAGAGTATATAATAAACTTTTTACTTTGATAACTTCAAGCTAAGTCCATATCATCACCTCTGATGTTCTTAAAGATGTTGTCTGACAGTGGCTGTAATCACATGTCATTAAATGTCTCCTTGGAACTTTCACAATTATACTATTGAGTCCTACATCATCCAAATAAGTCCCTGGTACACCCATCCATCCACCTATCCCTCACCTCCACCCACCTTGGCTGGTTCTCTATCCCCCAAAAGAGACAAGGTAAAAGTTAGGCTTCATAAACCAGATACGCCAGTGTTCTAGTTTCCTTACCCAATATAGCTGTCACTCAGATCAGTAGGAACACACAACTCATTTTTTGAAACTATATGAAAGTTTTTCTTGTGAGAGGTATCACAGCTAGGCAGATAGGTATGTAGTAGGTTGAATCAGATTGAAATTTTAGGTTAATTGGTTTTCTGCTGTTGTTGTTTTTCTTTTTTTTTTTATTGCCCAAGTGGCCCAGTGCAATTCCCTTATCCTCTCTGTATTTCCATTTTCTCATCTTTGAAGTCAGAAGAATTTCATTTCTTTTCCCTTCTTAAGTCCTGAGGATGATCTGAAGACAAATGAGAATATTTGGCAGATTCCTGAGGAATGGAATCCAGTAAGAAGTACAGAAGGGAGATCAGAGCATTCTTAAGGGTCCTTATACTGAGAAAGAAAATAAATGAATTAGTGGTGTCATGGTCATGAATCTACCACCCTAGAGTTCATGCCAGGATGGACCAGCTGCTCCCTATGGCTAGCCTGGGACTCATGGGTGTGAGTAGGTCCTGGTCCAGCTGAGTTGAACAATGTGTCATCTCTTGGCAGTCATGTGGCTTATATATGTCAGAAAGAATCCTCTCCCAAAGTTTTCCCTTTCCAGAGATGGGCAATTTGACCCTCAGCAATTTATGAAAACAGCCAGAGCACCCTATAACAAAGGCGCTAGAAGAGATACTAATAACAATCACACTGAGTTATTATTACATGCTATGCTACTCCTAGTTTCAGAGCAGTAGAATTTTCTACCTCTAAGATGCACTGAGAACTGACAAACAGAAAAGAACAACACAGCTGGGGAAAACGCTGACCAAGGAAAGCTAGTTTTTCATAACACATACAAAAATCAATCCCCATTTTTCATTTTAAGTATTTCAATGACTAGTAGACTTTTAGAACTGAAATTTACTTGTCAAATGGTCTATCAAAGTATACTGCTGTTGTAGAAGTAATTTTTCCATGTGAGGGTTTTTTAGCCTGTCATTTAAAGACATTTAGGCTGAGAGAAATTTCTTCTCTCTTTGACACTATTTAATTCACTATTAATGGCACACTTTTCTAAATGCACCATCAATAAAATTGTTTCTCAGCAACCCAAAATATATTTAATAACCAAAGAGCAAGTTTTTAATTAGGTAGGAAGTAATAAGAGGGGAAATGGACGAAGTAATGAGAAAGGTGGTTGGATCTCCTCATAAAAGCTAAACATTTCGGCAGGATGGTTATAGCTATCCTGGATTATGGCAGGAAATCCTGAGAATAAGACTTAGTAAGTCAAATATACATTAATGATTTTGTATTTATTTTTAGCACTTTACTGAGTCACCCAATATGCAGGTGTGTCTTTAAGAAAATCATATAAACAAAAATCTATGAGTATAAGCACAATAAATTTAGCAGTTGTTTTAATTATAAAATGTACTCTCACTTAATAGAACTTTCTATTTAATTCCTTTAAAGGACAGACATTTTTAAAACATAATTCAATTCAGAAAAAAATAGCTTCTATTTTTGAACACCTTTTTGGAAGGCCATCTATAAAAATCAGTCACATTCTGCTCTCATTGACATTTTAACCAGACTGAGCCATGGAACATTTGCTCAAGGCTAATTGCTACTGTCTAGATCCATAATGAAGCCTTTCCTGGATAACCTTTATGAATTACAGTAAGTAAAGCTCCCTTCTGAGCAACTGGCTATTCCATAAACTTTTATCTTTGGAAGATAGGTTATTAGAAGCCTATTGTCAATGCATTGATAGTATTCTATTCCAGACGGAAACCTTTAGTTATGTGGTGACAACCAGTATGCCCTTTGTGATTTCAGGTTCTTGTCACTGTGGAAAATGCATTTGTTCTGCTGAAGAATGGTATATTTCAGGAGAATTCTGCGACTGTGATGACCGAGACTGTGACAAACATGATGGTCTCATTTGCACAGGTGCAGTACTGACCTACTCCAATTAATCTATGCCACATTTTGCAATAAAGGCAAATGACACACCTCACATTTTGCTGTACATCACTGGGAAGGAGAGCTGTATTCTCAAGGGCTAAATAATACAAAGTATGTAAATGGAGGTGGGCATTTTTGAATAAACACTGACATTATTCCCAGGCATAGAAGAATACAAACAAATGTACCAAAATTATATAATTTTGGGGAAAATTCCACAAAGTAATTTCCCCCAAGTTCCACATATGCTGTTTTACATATTGCGAAAAGAAAATAATTCTTTCAACAACTACCTTACTTTGAGCATGGTGTAGAGGATGGAATATTATTTTAAACAGGAACCAGGTACCAAAGTTGGTTGATGTATTGGCTGTTTTTAGGGAATGGAAAATGTGTGTGGCAGGGAGGGGGTGGGAGTGTGAAAACAAGTTAGGAGTATCATAGCTACTGCTATGCTGAGTTACGGAGTCCTAATAATTGGTTCTAAAATTCAGGTTCTTAAAAAAGTTTTAGGAGAAATATAGACATATATATTTCTTCTCTGTTTCTTTTTTTAAAAGATTTTATATATTTATTTTTAGAGAGAGGGGAAGGGAAGCAAAAGGAGAGGGAGAGAAACATCAATGTGTGGCTGCCTCTCATGTGTCCCCTACTGGGGACCTGACCCACAACCCTGGCATGTGCTCTGACTGGGAATTGAACCAGAAACCCTTTGGTTCACAGGCCTGTGTTTAATCCACTGAGCTACACCAGCCAGGGCTTGTTCTCTGTGTTTCTAGCTAACACTCAAAGATAAATATGTGTGTCATTAAGCTAGACATTCACTTTCTGTTCATACTACTATACAACGTTCCTCTTCTAGCTGATTATGCAGCCTAGCTCATACTATGTCAAGGAGCTTTAAGATCTTTAGCATTTATTCTTAAGTCATACGTAACTTGCTCTCCACAGAAAAACAGAATTATGATATGGAAACTCGGTTGGAGTGATACTGATGGTCACCATTAGATTGATGCTGACTTGATAGTGGCACCAAATGGATGCCATTAATTGTTTGAAAGACAGCAATGAGAAAATTAGTGGAGAATGACTGGAATGGCTTTGATTATGAACAGTTATAGTTTACAATAACATATTTTAACTCAGTGTATTTCAAACATGATAGTGATTCTCCTGTGTATTTTATTTCAGGGAATGGAATATGTAGTTGCGGAAACTGTGAATGCTGGGATGGATGGAATGGAAATGCATGTGAAATCTGGCTTGGCACAGACTACCCTTAACAATTAGATGGAAGAGGACTGGATTCTTATTTTTGTAGGCCATTAGAAAATGCAAATGCAGAGGAAGTCGTGTATAATCACCACGAGGACAGGGCAAACAGACTATTGTATGTTTTGTATTTCTGAAAGCCTGAATTAATCTGGATACTTATTAACAATGAATTAAGCAAACTCTTACGTACATAACACCACAAAGAAATTTTTTTTTCACAATTTACATCAGTGGTTCTCAACAAGGACAACTCTGCCACCCAGAAAACATTTAGCAATGTCTACAGACAATTTCGATTGTCACACTGGGTACGGTGGGAGGGTGTGCTACAGGCATCTAGTGGGTAGAGGCCAGGGATGCTGCTAAACACAATACATGCACAAGACATTCCCCCATGACAAAGAATTATCTGACTTTAAATGCCAATAATGCTGGATTTGAGAAATGCTGAATTACATGGTTGTTCGAAATGCACATCCCTACACAACAAAGGCCATTTTAGAATAAAAAGGAAAGATACATCCTCACATAAATCTGTCAATCATATTTTGCCAGGATTCTACATCACTCAGTATTTCCATATGGAGACAATGAAGGCAAACACACATGAAGTATAATGTTGGATGGGGTGGGAGGCAGAGGCAAGATCACTAGTGCTTTTGAAAAAATACTGGCTATTTTTAGTCATTAAGACATTCATGTAGTCTCACTTTAAACTCACAAAAGAAGATTCTTTAAAGATAAAGAAGTTATGAAAATGTACAATTTAACATTTTAAATAAATAGTGACATAAGTTGTTTATACTGTGTCAATATATATTTTACCAACTGATGACTAACAACATATGAATTATTATTCAAGAGCATCCATTTTCTATTACTAGAACACTTTTAAACTGAGCATGGGTTACATGTACAAGAAATCTGATTTTTCACTAATTAAATTACTCCATGGTAACTTGCTTTTTAAAAAGACAATATCTAATTAGCTCTATGATGGGCCAAAAATATG
>VMDR010035330.1:0-10798 GCA_007922815.1 Macrotus californicus | reverse complement strand
GTACTTTGTTTTTCTTGTTGCTATAGTAAATGGGAAATTTCCCCTAATTTCTGTTTCTGATATCTCATTGTTGGTGTACAAAAATGCCTTTGAATTCTAGATATTGACTTTGTATCCCACTATTTTGCTAGATTCATTTATCAGATCAAATAGTTTTTTGAAAGAGTCTATAGGGTTTTCAATGTACACCATCATGTCATCTGCAAGCAGTGACATTTTCCTTCCTCCTTTCCAATTCAGATGCCTTTTATTTCCCTTTCTCGTCTGATCACTGTGGCTAGAACTTCCAGTACTATGTTGAATAGAAGTGGTGAAAGCAGACACCCTTGTCTTATTCCTGATTTTAGTGGGAAAGCTTTTAGTTTTTGCCAGTTGAATGTGATGTTGGCTGTAGGTCTCTCATCTATGGCCTTTATTATGATCATATATTATGATATATGGCCTTGATTTATGCTCCCTTTACTCCCACTTTGCTGAGTGTCTTTATCATTAATGTGTACTGTACTTTATCAAATGCTTTTTCTGCATCTATTGATACGAACACGTGATTTTTGTCTTTTGTTTATGTGATGTATTTCATTTATTGATTTTTGAATATTGTACCATGCTTGCATCCCTGGGATGAATCCCACTTGATCATGTTGTATGATCTTTTTCATGTATTGGTTGTTGATGCAGTTTGCAAATATTTTGTTCAGGATTTTAGCGTCTATGTTCATCAGCGATATTGACCTATAGTTTTTTTTCTTTGTTGTATCTTTATCTGGTTTTGGGGATTAGGATGATGCTGGCCTCATAAAAAGAGTTTGGGAGTCTTCCCTCTTCTTGGATTTTCTGGAATAGTTTGAGAAGGATAGGGGTTAGCTCTTCCTTAAATGTTTTGTAAAATTCTTCAGTGAAACCATCCAGCCCAGGGCTTTTGTGTGCTGGGAGTTTTGGGATTACTGCTTCAGCTTCATTAGCTGTTATCAGTCTGTTCAGACTTTCTGCTTCTTCTTGATTAAGTTTGAGAAGATAATATGTTTCTAGAAATGTGTCTATTTCACCCAGGTTTTCAAATTTCTTGGCATATAGTTATTCATAATAATACAATCCTTTGTATTTCTGTGGTGTCAGTTATAATTTCAACTCTTTCATTTCTGATTTTATTTATTTGGGTCCTCTCATTTTTTCTTGATGATGACTCTGGTTAAAAGTTTGTCAATTTTATCTATCCTTTCAAAGAACCAATTCCTAGATTTATTGATTGTTTGAGTTCTTTTAGTCTCCATGTCATTTAATTTTGCTCCAATCTTGATTATTTCCTTCCTTCTACTCTGGGCTTTGTTCGTTGTTGTTCCTCTAGTTCTTGTAGATGTAGGGTTAGGTGGTTTCTTTGAAATTTTTCCACTTTTAGGTAGGCCTGTATTGCTATGAACTTCCCTTTCCAGACTGCCTTCACTGTGTCCCATAGGTTTTGGGCTATTGTGTGTTCATTTTCATTGGTTTCCAGAAACTTTTTGATTCCTTCCTTGACCTCATTGTTATCGCATTAATTGTTTAATAACATGTTATTCAGTCTCCAAGAATTTGACTGGTTTTGAGTTTTTTTCTTTAGGTTGGTTTTTACTTTCAAGCCCTTTTGGTCCGAGAAAAATGCTTGATAGGATTTCAGTTTTCTCAAATTTGTTGAGGCTTGTTTTGTGTCCTGCCATGTGGTCTGTCTTAGAAAATGTTCCATGTGCGTTTGAAAAGAATGTGTATTTTGCTTCTTTGGGGTGAAAGGTTCTGTATATATCAGTTAAGTCCATTTGATCTAGAACATTGTTCAGTGCTACACCATTCTTATTGATTCTTTATTTGGAAGAGCTATCCATTGTTGACAGTGAGGAGTTAAAATCCCCTACTATAAGTGTGTTGCTGTATATATCTTCCTTGAAGTCCTCCAAGATTTTCCTATGTTGGGTGCATATGTTTACAATGTTTATGTCTTCCTGATGGATTCTTCCCTTGAGTATTATAAAGCTTCCTACTCTGTTTCTTTTTGTGGCCTTTGTTTTCAAATCTATTTTGTCTGATATAAGTATTGCTACCCTGGCTTTTTTTCCCCTGTCCATTTGCCTGGAATATTTTTTTCCAACCCTTCACTTTCAGTCTGTGTAGGTCTTTTTTTCTGAGGAGGGTCTCTTGTAGGCAGCATATGTGTGGATCATGTTTTCTTACCCATTCAGCTACCCTATGTCTTTTGATTGGAGCATTTAATCTATTTACATGTAAGGTTATTATTGATAGGTACTTATTTATTGCCATTTTCCCCCTTTGTACCTGTGTTCCTCTCTCACTCTTTTTCTTCGTCTTGTTAAAGCAGTCCCTTTAATATGTCTTGCAGTGCTGGTTTGGTGGAGGTATATTCTTTTAACCTTCTTTTGTCTGGGAAACTCATTTTGCCTTCTATTTTAAGAGCCTTGCTGGGTAGAGTAATCTTGGTTACAGGACTTTACTTTCCATTACTTGGAATATTTCATGCTATTCCCTTCTGTCTTGTAGTGTTTTTGTTGAGAAATCAGCTGCTAGTCTTATTGGAGCTCCCTTGTTGTTACTTCATGTTTTTCCCTTGTTGCCTTTAAGACTCTCTGTCTTTGAATTTTACCATTTTAATTATGATGTGTCTTGGAGTGGGCCTCTTTAGGTTCATCTTGATTGGGACCTTTTGTGCTTCCTGGACTGGCATGAGTGTTTTTCTCATCAGATTAAGGAAGTTTTCTGGCATTAGTTTCTCAAACAGGTTTTCTATCCTTTGCTCTCCTTCTTCTCTTTCTGATATCCCTAATACATGGATATTATGACGTTTCCTGTTGTCCTGCAGCTCCCTTAACCCCTCTTCATTCTTTTTGAGTCTTTTTCCTTTTCTTACTCTGGGAAGTTTTTTCTACTTTGCCCTGCAGGTCGCTGATTCAATCCTCTGTCATCTAGCCTGCTTTTAATTCCTTGTACTGTGTTCTTCAGTTCAGAAATTGTATTCTTCATTTCCTCCTGGCTCTTTTTGATAGTTTCTATGTCCTTTTTCATCCTGGTGTAGTTTGTAGTAAGTTCCTTGTAGCTTCCTGTAGTTCTTTGTAGTTCTCACTGAGCTTCCTTATAACCGTTGTTTTGAACTCAGTGTGTGATAGTTTACTTGCGTCTTTTCGATTTAGTACTCTTTTGGGGGATTCCTCCTTTCCTTCGATTGGGAGTTGTTTGTCTCCTCATTTTAGGGGAGACTCTTCTTGTTTGTTTCTGTTTCTTAAATTGTTCTGCTTTGACTCCCTCTCTTTGTAGTGTGAACTTCTATTGTAGGAAACCTGTGGGATTCAGTGGCATAGTCTCCTTGCTCTCTTGAACTTGATGCTCTTGGGATGCCTTTTATGCTGTTTATGTTGGCTCTCTGGATGTAATTGGGTTTTTATTGTTGTTGGGTCATTTTTTGGTGGGTCCTTCCTTCTGGCTGGCTGACTGAGGGTCACTCCACCCCCATGTCTTGTATGCTGTTATGCAGGTGCTGCCAGAAGAAAACCACAAAGCCCAGGAAATAAACCCACAAAAATAACTCCCACCCACAATTTCACTATCAACAACAAATGAACCAGTATTAATAAGGTTGTAAAGATATAAAGACTTTTATAAGAAAGGAGAAGCGAATATGAGATGACTAATTGAAAAAAATTGATTTTGAGAGCAAAGAGGGAGGAGCAGTAATCACAGTAAGGAATTAGAGCAAAGCGAAGAGAGAAAATAAGTTTATATGGTAAATAAGAAGGAATAAAGAAGACGGAATGGAGTAAGAAGGGAAGCGTCTAGTATTAGATTTAAACAGAAATTTTATAAAAAGTGAGAGAGAAAGAAAAATTAAAAAAAAAATAATGGTAACCAAATTGGGGAAAAAGATCCACCACAGCACTATCAATAACAAATGAGTTAAGATTAATATAGATGTGGTGGAAATAATAGGGAAAAAAGAAAGACAAGCTCAAGAGATGTCTAGAGGAAAGGGGAATGGTTTTAAAGATGATAGAGGGATAAGGAATACTAATAGTGAGGAACAAAAACCAGGCTAAGAGAAAAATTAAAATTTGAATAAAAAATAAGAAAGGACAGGATGAAAGGAAAAAAAAGAAAAAAACTGGGCTAAGATGGAAAAATTAAGATTTGAGACCAAAAAAAAAAAAAAGAATGGGCAGAATGACGGCAGAGTGGAGTAGGAGAGGGAAAGGTAAAATTTAGATTTGAAATACAAAAATAGTGAAAATCTAGAAATAAAACTGAAAAAGTGCATCAATAACTACATGTTGACAATCACCGAACAAAGATTGATAGAAGTGGAGAGAGAATGTGGCTGTTTTAAGAGGAGGAAAAAGAATGTGAGATGACCATTGACGAGAAACTTGGTTTTGAGAGGCTGGACAGGGGAGAAAGAGTACGAGTGTGGAATGGAAACAAGTCGTAGCAAGAGAAAAATAATCTGAGATGAAAATAATAAGAAAGATGATAAAATGGGTTAAGAGAAGGGAAGAGCAAAATATGAGAATTGAAATCAACTGTAATATAAAACCTAGTGACTTGACGTACACAAATTTGAAGGACAAGAAATGAATGTTAAAAAAACTATGCAGGAAAGAAAACACCGCAACTCCTGGGGAAGGCCATGGTGGATTTCGTCTTGGCAGCATCTAGTGTTTACCACTACTTTTCCTTTCTGGACTCGCCTCTTTTGGTGTCAGATAGTGTCCTGGTCTGGCCTTAGGCAATCTCTTAGAGACTCACCAGGGATCTCCTGTCTGTGCTGACTCCTTCAGTTGTTAATCCAGTCAGTGCACTCAGCGTCAGTTTAGGAGCCCCAGGGTGGGGCAGAGTACCTCCTGGGGGTGGGGCTGTGGCTGGTGTGGTGTGCCTGAGCAAGATGTCTCCCTAGAATGGGGGTGACTCAGCACAGGGATCCTGGGGGCTGCTCTCTCAGTTCTCTTCCCAAAGCCACGTTCCCAGTCTCTCCTCAGGCTTCTCTAGTCCACTCTGCCCACCCCCTTTGCCAGAGCCCAGGGTAAGTGCCTGCATATGAAAGTTTATGCATTGGCTCTTTAAACGGCTTTCTGTGTATCCAGCTGTCCACCTCTGGCAGAGAGAGACCCTGCTGCTTTTTGCAGTTGGATATTATCCGTGTACTTTTCAGACTCTGGTGCTGTAAGCTGGGGAACCCAGCTGGGGTTTAGACCCCACACTTCTCAGGGGGAATCCCCCCAGCCACTGAAATATTCTGGCCTTTCAGCTGCTGCCCGTGGGAGCCCCACCAGCTTTCTCCGTCTTCTGCACACTCCCTGCCATTCCTGTTGTGCTGCCGCTGTTTCTTCTGTCTGTCTGTGGGTATTAGCCTTCTCTCCCACTATCGTTCAGTCGTCTATTCCAGACGACTTCTCCACAGTTGAGTTGTAATTCTAGACTGGTTCTGGGAGGTCAGTGTAGCTTCCTCTCACTCCCCTGCCGTCTTGAATCTGCACCTGTCGTTACTCCTTTTCAGCCACACTGCTGTTTCTTGACAGCGCCTCGCAAATTCCTGCCTTAGGGTTTTTGCATGTAATGTACCCTCTCCTGGCTGTGCATTATCCTCACTGTTTGCATGGGTGTCTCCCTCACTACTTCTGTTTTTTAATTTATTTTTTATATTACTGTATTTTTTGTTACCATTTATCCCCCTGATACCCTTTTTCACCTCCACTCACCTCCCTCCCCCCGATAATCACCACACTTTTGTTCATGTCCATGAGTTCTTTCTCTTTTTTTTTTCTTTTTTGCTTGATTCCCCCCCAAGCACTGTCCCCGTAGCTGTCCTGCTTCTGTCCATGAGTCTCTGTGTGCTTGTTAGTACAGTTTGTTCATTAGATTCCACATATGAGTGAAATCATACAGTACTTATCTTTCTCTGATTGGCTTATTTTTCTTATTAGCATAATGTTCTGCAGGTCTATCCATACTGCTGCAAAGGGTAAACTTTTCTTTTTAACAGCCAAGGAGTATTCCATTATTTAAATGTACCGTAGCTGTTTTATCCACTCATCTACTGATGGATACCTGGGCTGCTTCCAAATCTTGGCTATTGTAAATAATGCTGCATTGAACAGAGGGGTGCATAATTTCTTCAAATTAGTGTTTTGGGTTTCTTCAGATGAATTCTCAGAAGTGGAATTTCTGGATTATGAGGCAGTTTCATTTTTAATTTTTTGATGTAAATCCATTCTGCTTTCCAGAGTGGCTGCACCAGGCAGCATTCCCACCAACAGACTTCTTTTAGATATCTGCTCAAATGTCATCTTATCAGAAAGGATTTCTTTGTTGTATAATATCATCTGCTCTTTACCTCATCATTCTCTATCCCCTTTCCCCATTTTATTTTTCCTGATAGATTATATTGCCACCATATGTATAATATACATATGTGTGAGTGTATATACACATGTATGTATTTAGTCTTACCCTACCTGCTAAAACAGAAACACTTTGGTTCATTACTTTATTCCCCAGGGCCTAGAAGAGTACCTTGCTAGACACTCAACAAATACTTATTTGAATGAGTGATTGGATATATCAGATGGAATGGACAAGAAACAATTGTGTTTATAAAGGAAACTAAAGGGCATATAACAGACAGCATTTAGAACTCTGTAGAAGTGTGCAGAGTGGTTAGGAAGGAATGGCCCCAGGAAAGAAGGGACTGGAGTGGACATGTTTGTCCTGAAGTGAGCTAATTACTTAGGCAGATAGTAGTACATCAAGTCAGGTTTTCTGAGTTGTCTATGGCTTTTGTCCACCAAGGCTACTTCTTTTCTATTTGCCTGTTTAACCCTGTCCTGTATAAGTAGCTCTTGTGTGTGTGCACATGTGCTGGTGACGACGGGCTTGGGTTTTTTTTTTTGCCTTACAGCATGAGTCTGCCTTCTCTTACCCTTTCCTGGCTCTCTGGTTTCTTGTTGTTGGCAATTTCCAGTCCTTTCCTGCCAGCTTGTCTTCCCTCTGGTGGCTGGACCTCCTCTCCCTGGCTTCTTTTTTTTTTTTATATGTGCACTTTATCCCTGAATGCTGAGGGAGTGCTTGTCCAACTGACAGATGGGGTGACTACTGGTTGCCACTTGGCATGTAGAATGACACCTAAAAGTCTGCATTTGAAGCTGTGGACCTTCAAGAGACTCAATGTAAGAGGCTATACTTTATCAAGTAGAAATAACCATATTGATAAACATTAGTATTTATGATATTAAAATGTGTCTTTTCTATAAACTCATATATTTTTTCCTCATCTGTCCCTGCTAGTCTTATATCATAGATCTTTTTCATAGGACAAATAAGAAAGAATATAGAAAACACCAGGAGTTTGGAAGACTGGAGCCTAAGAATGAACTGGGTATATTATTTTATTCATTTATTCTGTATATTACATTATTTTTTCCCTCCTCTGCCTTGACACTTGACTTGCAGTGGATCCATAATATTCACTAAAATATAACTCTTAAAACCAGCATTTCAGGCAATTCGTAATATACTTGCTAACCTACCTTTTTTTATTTCTTAGCTCACTCTCGTATTCCCTGTGCTCCAGTGCACTGGTTTTCCAAGAGTTCTTCGCAGCTTCTAAAGGGTTCCCTCGGACGGGTGGGGCTCTAGTTGGCAGGAATCTGTTTCTCTTTGACCAGAGCCTCTAGGGTTTCATCTCTTCTGCTCATTTAACTTTAAGATTGTTTTGTAACTAAAAGAATGTTTGAAAGTTACTCCATTTATTAGTCTGTGTGTCTCATAGTCTCTGACACACGCACACACGCACACCCTCAAAGTCCTGTACGCACACTTTGTCATGGCTTTCCTTTTTTTTCTGTACTTCTCGCTGTTGGTATCACTGTGATGAAATGAAAATTAGAGACGTGTGGGAAATATTCCTAACAACTGTGGTACTCTGTGGCCTAGCTGTCAGCTGAAGGCAGCTCAGCCTTTCATCAGGGTCTCCATCTAACAGAATAGATCGGGTCACCTTATTGGAGGAATCACTTTCCCTTATTGATTAATAAAGAAAATGTTAATAATTTTTACTCCCTCCATACTACCTTGCCCCTCAACATGGTGTTAAATAGTTTCTATATTTTTACTTTAACACCATACTGGTGTTAACTGCTTCTATATTCTTGTATTCCTTTCTCCATGCTCTATAAAAAACATTTTTAGTTATATTTTATTGATTATGCTATTAGAGTTGTCCCAGTTTTTCTCCTTTTGTCCCCCTCTACCCAGCACCCCCCACTCCCTCAAGCAATCCCCACACCTTTGTTCATGTCCAGGGTCATATATAAGTTCTTAGACTACTCCATTTCCTGCTCTGTACTTTACATCCCCATGGCTGTTTTCTGACTATCTATTTGTACTTCTTAATGCCCTCACCTCTTCAGTCATTTCCCCACACGCCCCTCCCATCTGGCAACCATCAAAATGCTGTCTGTATCCATGATTCTGTCTCTGTTCTTCGCTTTTTTTTTTCAGATTCAATTGTTGATAGATATGTATTTATTGCCATTTTTGTTGTTTATAGTTCTGATCTGCTTCTTTTGCTTAAATAAATCCCTTTAACATTTCATATAATGATGGTTTGGTGATGTTGAACTCCTGTAGGTTTTCTTTTTATGTATGTATGTATGTATGCATGTGTCAGAAGCTTTTTATCTGCCCTTTGATTCTAAATGATAGCTTTCCTGGGTAGAGCAAGCAGTCTTGGCTTTAGGTCCCTGCTTTTCATGACTTTGAATATTTCTTCCAGTCCCTTCTTGCCTGAAAAGTTTCTTTTGAGAAATCAGCTGAGAGTCTTATGGGAACTCCTTCATAGGGAACACTGCTTTTCTCTTGCTGCTTTTAATATTCTCTCTTTATCTTTAACCTTTGGCATTTGAATTATGATGTTTCTTGGAGTGGGCCTCTTTGCATCCATCTTGTTTAGGACTCTCTGTGCTGCTTTTCCTTCTGGCACCCCTATGATGCAAATGTTGGAACGCTAAAAGTTGTCTCAGAGGCTGCTTACACTATACTCATTTTTTTGGATTTTTTTTTGTCTTGTTCTGATTGGTTGTTTTTGGTTCCTTGTGCTCCAAATCATTGATCTGATTCTCAGGTTAATCCACTGTACTGTTGTTTCCCTGTAAATTGTTCTTTATTTCAATTAATGAATCCTTTGTTTCCAACTGTATCTTTTTTATGCTGTTGAGGTCCTCTATACTCCTTGAGCATCCTTATAACCAGTGTTTTGAACTCTGCATCTGATAGGTTGCTTATCCCCATTTTGTTTAGCTCTTTTTCTGGAGTTTTGATCTGTTCTTTCATTTGGGCCTTGTTTCTTTATCTCCTCGTTTTGGCAGCCACCCTGTGTTTGTTTCTGTGTATTAGGTAGAGCATCTGTGACTTCGTGTCTTGGTAGTGTGGCCTAATGTAGTAGGTGTCCTATAGGGCCCAGTGGCACAGCCTCCTCTGTTACCCAAGCTGGGTACACGAGGTGCACCTTTTGTGTGGGCTGAGTACACCCTCCTCTTGTAGTTGAGCCTTGATGGTTGTTGGCAGATCAATGGGAGGGATTTACCCAGGCCTCTCAGCTGTGAGGCCCAACTGTGACCACTGACCACCAACCTCTGCCCTCCATGGAGGATCAGCTATTCAAGGGCAGGGTCATGGTACTCCAACGTGGTCTAGAGCTGTCCACTGAATGTGCATTCTCTGGGTTATGCAGGTGGTGCAGACCAAGGTCAGCCCCCATCTGTGTTCTGCCTGGGGCTACCCTGCCTGAGCTATAAAGCAATCTGAGATGGCTGCTACTTGTGCTGGGCCTGGAGATTCCTAGGTGGAGCCAAGCTATGAATCAAGGCTGGCTGCTGCTAGTGCCAGGCCTCGGGCCACCTAGCAAGTGATACAGGGGCTTGGAGCTCCCTGCAGCCAACTGTTGCTTGCTTGAGAGGATTTAGGAAATTGAGAAGCAGGATCCTAGACCAGCCATTCATATGGAAAAGTCACTGTTAACAGCATGGGTGGGCCCATAATTTGGGTGGGATGGAGTCTCTGGGATCTCCAGGGCGGGGCAAACAGTGTTAGCCAGGTTGATGGAATCTCAGATATAGCACCAACTTGTGGGCTCTGTGGCTCTGTGGGGTCAGGATCAGAAAAGGGACAGTGGCCTCTGCCTGCCTTTCTATCTAGGAGAAAGCTGTCTCCCAGCTTTTGCCTATCTGATGCCAGTTACTTTAGTTCCGCATTGTATGCCACTGGTGCCTTTCAAGCTGCTACCCCAGTGCTGGAGCTCAGAGTGAGTCTGAGTAAGTCCATGTGAGGGTTCTTGAAAAGGAACTACTTGGGACTCCAGAAGTTTCTTACACTGACTCAGTCCTGTTTTTTGCAGCCAAAATTGTGGGGGTTTATTTTCCTGGCACTGGACCTCTGGGCTGGGGGTGCTGGTGTGGTGCTAGGACTCCTTACTCCCTAGATATCCCTCCTGATTTTTTATCAGTACAAGTGGATGTGAGACAAACCCGTTTCATGTTTTCACTGCTTCTACCGGACAGGATGAGTGTGGTTTCTTTAATTCTGTAGTTGCCAGACTTCCATTTAGCTCAATTTCTGATGGTTCTGAGTGATGGGTGTTCTACAGTTTAGCTGTAATTTTAATGTGTTTGTGCAAGGAGGCAAAACGTGTTTACCTGTGCCACCATCTTAAACCAGAAGTCATAAAGAATTTAAATACACACAGATCTAGTAGTTTGGGTAATTGTTTTTA
>VMDR010035329.1:0-10808 GCA_007922815.1 Macrotus californicus | reverse complement strand
GCCTGTAAGGTTTCTTTGGAGAAATCAGCTGACAGTCTGATGGGCACTCCTTTGTAGGTTACTGTCTCCTTTTCTCTTGCTGCTTTTAAGATTCTCTCCTTATCTTTCATCTTGGGTAATGTAATTATGATGTGTCTTGGTGTGTTCCTCCTTGGGTCCAACTTCTTTGGGACTCTTGGAGCTTCCTGGACCCCCTGGAAGTCTATTTCCTTGGCCAAATTAGGGAAGTTCTCCTTCATTATTTGTTCAAATAAGTTTTCAATTTCTTGGACTTCCTCTTCTCCTTCTGGCACCCCTATGATTCGGATATTGGAACGTTTAAAAACATCCTGGAGGTTCCCAAGCCTCTCCTTGTTTTTTCGAATTCTTGTTTCTCCATTGTGTTCTGGTTGAATGTTTCTTTCTTTCTTCTTGTCCACACCATTGATTTGAGTCCCGTTTTTCTTCCCATCACTGTTGGTTCTCTGTACATTTTTCTTCATTTCCCTTATCATTTCCTTCATTTGTTTGTCTAATTTGCGACCAAATTCAACCAAGTCTGTGAGCATCCTGATTACCAGTGTTTTGAACTGTGCATCTGATAGGTTGGCTATCTCTTCGTCACTTAGTTGTATTTTTTCTGGAGCTTTGATCTGTTCTCTCATTTGGGCCATTTTTGTTGTCTTGGCACGCCTGTTACGTAGTAAGGGGCGTAGCCTTAGGTGTTCACCAGGGCAGGGCGGCCACGTCGCTGCGTTGTGACGCTGTTTGTGGGGGAGGGGTCCGAGAGGGAACAATGGCGGCCGCTCCGCTCCCTGCCGGTTACCAGTCACTTTCCGCACTACTCACAGTTCAATGGGGCCCCTCTGGTGCTGGCTCTGGTGCCGATCCCCGGTGGGAGGGCTGTGCACGCTCCAGGACCCTGTGGGTCTCTCCAACAAGCTCTCCAGTGAGGCCGGGAGTTTCTCCCGCTGCTGCCGCCTCAACCCCCACAGGAGTTTTCAATCAGAGGCTTTGAGGCTTCACCTCCCCGCGCCGGAACTCTGGGCCGTGGGTTCCGTCCCGCTCCCGAGCCGTTCCTCCCCGTTTATCCTCACGAGGGAGTGGGATGCCCGGGCCGCAGCCGCCACCTCTCCCGGCCAGCCGCGCCTTTCCCGGATCCGCCAGCTGCCGCCCCGCCACGTGAGTCCTCTCCACCCCTCCTACCGGTCTGGATGTATGTTTCTTAATTTCTTGGTTGTCGGACTTCCATACGGTTCGATTTTCTGTCAGTTCTGGTTGTTTTTTGTTTTAAAATTTGTTGTTGTCCTTCTTTTGGTTGTGCGAGGAGGCACAGGGTGTTTACCTACGCCTCCATCTTGGCCGGAAGTCCCGATAAACATTTATTTTAAGGGGAAGAGACTACTGCATTAGAAGGAGGGAAGAGGGGACTCCTTGGAAATATCTCCACCCTCCACCCCACCATGTAAAGGAGGGAGGTGTCTCCAGGAGAAGCCTCACTTCACTGAGCCAGGTAACAGATGTCAGCGGAGGACCTGCTATGTGTCAGACACTACGCTGGAAGGACACACCTGAACTGTGCAGCTGTTGCTGAAATGAAGCAGGGAGCACCCTGCCCCTGGCAAGAAGGTTAAAGGGGAAGTGGGGCTTGGTGTTCTCTTCAGTTTACTGATTTTCTGTTAATGCCTACTAGGAATGAGACAAATGCTTTTCCCTGCCCCCAGACTCCAGTAATTTCGTTTGATGTAGCAGCCACTTTGTAATTTCTACAATAAGAGTGATAATGGGTAGGGTTTAAGGGAGAATTGGGGATGAAATGCCCAGCAAGGGCATGACGCGTGGTACCCTGGATGAATGACTCCACCCTGAGCAGCTTCCCCTCTCTGACTGCCTTCCTCCTCCATCAGCTCTGCGGGAAAGACCAACGGCTTCCTCTGGATCCTAGTGACCACTTTGTTGCTGAAGGGTCAGAAGGCTCTGAGGCTGAGTCGAGGTTCATTGAGATTAAGCTCTACCACAGACTTTGGAGAAGGAAGTAGAATAGTTAGTTGTTCTCCCAAACCAGATATTTTCAGACGTGTAAGCTTATTTTAAAATTGCTGCAATGCAAATAAAACAGGAAAACCGTTTGGTTACTGTGAAATGATTTTAAAATATAGTTACAGGATGTAGTATTATCTGTAATTTTGGCTTATAGATAACATCTTTCCCACTATACCACACATATTCCTCAAACCCACACCCGATTACAAAAAAATAGAAAAGCAAAAAAAAAATAAAAAGCTGAGTTATGAGATGAACCTCAATGGGACTAGAGAAAGTGACTTCAGCCTTTGGGCCTGGCTTTCAATCAAACCCACTGTGGTCACTTGGGTTTTTTTTCCCTGTCATCAACAAAGCCAAACAGTTTAACATTTTATTGACTCCTGCTGCCATTGTCAAAGAACATAGCCTGACATTGGATCGGGACAGGAAGTAAGTTCTCTTGCTCATAGTGAGATTCTCTCACTGGGTTGCAAATGGACTTAAACATAATTCTAAAAAGCAGTCCATTAAAAGGATGTAGAGGGACTAAAAGCCACTCAGTGACCCCAAGTACATTTATTTTGTTTGTGAAGATGTGATTGCCCAGTCAGGGTCAATCAAACCACTTTGCAACTAGAATTCTGACCCATCCAAGCAAGAACAGTCCTGCGTAGGTATCATACTCATATCAATGGAGTTGATGCAGAATCAAGTGTTTCTGTACCAACGAGCACCTGTATGAAGTTCTTAAATCCCAGAGGCATTTAAAAATATATAATTACTAATTTTCTAAAAATTGCCTCTTTAACGAAGCCTTCCTTGATGTTCAATCAGATTGAAGTGGTCATGTCCTGCTCTTAGTTCCCATGTCCCTCCACCTCTGCATGTCTTAGCTTTTATCACGATGCAGCCTTGCCCGTAACGATGTGTGGGTGGTCTAGTTCTGCTAGAGCTGCTCTGGGTCTGCTGTCTACAGGTCTCTGATTGTTTTTAGCTTAGTGCTCAGTAAATGTCTATGAGATATATATATATATATATATATATAAATGCATAGACACACACAAATCACTCTAGGCAAAGGACATACAGCCTTTATCATACTCAGCCTAAGCCAGGGTCTCCTTCACCAACACAAATGTCTACTTGAAGAGGGCACGCAGCAAAGGTAATTGGATAAAGGGGGCCTGGGATGGGGCATTTGGGTGACTTGGGGAGGGCGGGGCAACTGCCGCTCAGCTCAGCGTCATTATTCTGCAGGAAGTTGAGTGCAGATTTGCCAGATCTTCCCAATTTTCAGGAGCCAGACATCTTGACTGACGTGAAATCCTTTTGGTTTTAAAATATTATTAACTAATACAATTTTGAAAATGGAGCAGGACAAATACTAGCTGCCTGCAGGCCAGATACACACCGCAGGCTGCCAGCTCACGACCTGTGTGTTAGGTGCACACATGACCATGCCCTTCATCCACGTGATTTCCTTGTTTACCTCTCTCTGCCATTTGGCCTGCAAACCTCTATCCTTATCTTCACTATTTTTGTCCCCTCCCCCTGCTGGAAGGATTGTCTCTACGGGTTTGTCACTATTTGTCCGACTTCCTCTGGTTTCTCTAGATAGAACAAACACAATTTCCATCCCCAAACTTATGCCTGTTATGCTTACCTTCTTAATAACTGTCCTTCTGTGCTTCTGCCAAGTGAAGGCCACCTTTTCTCTTTGTAATTCAAACCATTGCAAAGGTCTTTTTTCACCTAATCTTTGAAATACATTGATCTCAGCGAGGCTGAGTTTCTTTGATTCTACTTTAACTTGAGTATCCTTTTGTGTCAATCAATTCCTCTCTATATCTTAGGTCTGGGTTCTCTCCTTGACCATTTTTCCTTGGGGCTAGTTTTAAGGCTTCATGTTTCTCCTGGGAACTGTGCCCTTGACTATGTATGTAACCACCAGCCAGGCAGCTTGCTGGTTCCTTCTGCCAGGTGGGGCTTGTTCACCCATTCTGGGAATCTTTGATGAGGAGCCACGCTGATGTAACACAAGATGTCATTCAATATGCTATAACCCTGATCATCATTTTATCAATTTGTTGTGACTCTTGGGACTCAGAGACGGCATTGGTCTATCCTCATCTTGAGATATCTCTCACATTCTAGTCTCTTCTGTGAATATACCAGGAGGGGCAATTGATTTTTGACTCCACTGTTTTTTAGCAAGAAAGAAGAGCTTCTGGGGTACAGTGTAATACAGACACTTATACAGAATACAAGATTTCCTGTATGACCTTGTTTTATTTGTCTTTTCAAAATCTTTCCCCTGCTCCTGGAGCCACATAACCAATACAACCTGCCATATTTAATGCCAAAATACTGATGCCCATATTCAGATTTCTGCTACTTAGCTGAAAAGGCTTTTCACCCTTAAATCCTTTCCTGTTGCAATGTGGATGACTAGAGATCCAACTTACAGGTCTTACTTTTCCTATTTGTAAAAGGTAGTCACAAAGAACTTCACATGATTGGGCTTGAAAAGATAAAGGATGCTAAGTAAAGTTTTGTTTTTTTTTTTTTAATCATAAAGAATTAGAGACAAGCTAAATAAAGACAGACACATTTCAGGGCACTTTTTAAGCATACAATCATAAGAGTTAATAATCAGGGTACCATCAAAAGCAGCCTGCAGGAAACATAAATAATCTACAGCAATCATTGAAGCATACCTAGACAAGACAGGCAAGATGAACTGAAATGTACTATACAGTTATTCCATAATTAGTCTGGACTCAGTTAAATGAAATCTGTGATTTTAGTCAGAGGAAAACAGGTAATTCCAGAATGAGATTAAAGGTAGTGTTAGGGAGTGGAAAGGTAGAGGGAGTACAAATTGGGATCTGGTGACCTTCTGAAAATGATCTGCCAAAATCTGAGCTTCAACTTAAATTGGGGTTAGGTAAACAGAATTGTGATTGTGTGCAAATTTAAAATTAAATGTCTACTCTGCATATAGTTATTTACTACCCTAGTCTTCAAATACTGGAGTCTTCAGGAGTCTTAAAATTGTAAGCCACCAAAATATTTTATTTGCCCAATTTTAATTCCCAATCATACAGTCTAAACTATGGTGAGAAATAGTAATTGTTTGTTATGGCATATTATCAATTCTATGTCAGGTTTAGTGGTTCAAAGAACCCCCTCCCTGGAGAAGCAAGAACATCCACCTGAGAACCTATCCAAGCTGAGCTGAAAATGTCATCATGTCTTATCTCCAGATTGAGAGTAATTTTTCCATTTCCACATGTACCACAGAAATGATCACAAGTACTGACCACCAGTGATGGTTTTATTTATTTTTGAAATTTTCCATCACCCTATCTCCTCTTCACCCTGCGAAAGTAACTAGGTTTTAAAATAACATTTTCCAGCCATGAAAATAAATCGAAATATTGAAGCATCCGAGCTATGCTCACTTGGAAGTAACATGAAGCTACTGCTTATTTAAGAGTGATTCTTTTCCCAAAATCATGTTAGCTCTGGCTTTTAGTTTATAGGCTTTGGGTTTGGTCTTCCAGGTTAACTTCTGAGTTGATTACATGTAAGCCAATATGAACAGCAGTGACAGCCACTGCAAAAATGAGATGCTGTACAATGTTTGGTCTTAAAAGTCAAGAACCTATGAGTTCCCTAGATGATCTCATCTAGCTTCAAATGAACCACATTAAAATAAATTAAATGCTCTTTCCTCTTCATGTTGCAAAACATAAAGTGTCATACTCTGTGATTTGAGAATGACTGTTCTCATTTGACTCAGGAGATGGTGTGGTGTCTTTAATTCCTTGATCAATATTATCCCAGACAAACAGATGGAAGATGAAGCAATAAAGGAGAAATGAGCACATGCTGTACTTTTTGTGGGGGGATGGTTTCCCAAAGTTTGCTTACTGGTGGTTGTTTTCCTATATCCACCAGACAGGAGTATTTGCCACCAGAAAATGACAAAGACAAAATTAAAGGGGTGGGGAAAATCCATGACATATCAGAGAGGCAGGGACAGAAGACACAGTCACTTCTCTTTTCTCAGGCTAATTCTACTGTTGCTAGATTTTTTTTCTAACAGACAAGTATCCAATGTCTTTGATATTTTTCCTAGGTGAGAAAATTGTGACCTAGATTTTGCCGAGATAGTGAGTCAGTCAGCAAGTGTTTATTGAGCATCTATTATATGCTGAGCACATTGCTAGGTTCTGCAGACACATTGGTGACACAAAGGTAGTGGCCCTGATTACTAAGGAAGCCAGGAAACTACAGGGGAAGCAAATATTAAGGAAATTATTTCATTAACTAAATGTAAAAGAACTGAATTTAGGTCAGCCATAGGGATCAAAACAAGTTATACACTATGTCACTTAGAGCCTGAGCAAGAAACAGAGGCACACTTAATACAGGTAAATAAGAGACTTTAGTAAACCCACCATTTATTAAGGTGTGGGCAGGAATCGTGGTGTCCTCCAGGGTAATAATAAGGAACGGTATAGTACCCTAGGTCTAGCAGCAGCAGGGAGCAAGCTATCACCCCAAGTCTTTTCCCCTGGCGCCCCACGCCCACCCCACCTACACACTTAAAGGAGTAAGAGAACCATGCCTAGGAATCCTGGAAGAAGAATCGCATGGAGAGGCTTGACTGACAGGAGCCAAGGTCTCAGAGGAGTAATGCAACCAACCCTCAGCACCACAGCGGGGAGGGCTGAGGAATGCAAACCCGAGCCCCCTCCACCCTGACTGTCATTGGAGAACACAGGGTCAGGACTAAACATGAAATTTAAGCAGGCCCGAGGGACCTAGCTCCTTTCTCCCTAAATCTGGCCCTGAGTGAACCCCATTAAATGACAGAGCAAGACAGCCTGTGAATGCATCTATGTAGGCCACAGAGCAAGGCTGAGAGAGGGCAGAGCAAATTCGTAGAACATGTAGAATGCCCAGCACACCTAATATATTTTTCTCTATCACATTATATCTGATCTAAATCTCTATCCATCTAGTTGGAGAGAAATTCAGTTTCAGTCATGTTTGGCCCCCATTCACTTCCTCCATGGGGTTACAGAAGAATCCTGGGAATTTGTGGCAGAGACATCGGGAGTGGATCCAGGACTTGATGGTTATTGCCATCAATAACTGCTCCTTGGGCTACTTGATCTTCTCCTACTTTAGGTGTTCACACATCCAGGGACTATCTATATTATTACTTTCTTGATCGGATCTTCCAATTAGTATATTTAGTCTAAAAAAAGTGATGACCATAAAACAACAGTATTTTGTTTTGTTTATCCTCACTCAAGGGCATGCTTATTGATTTTTAGAGAGAGGGGAAGGGAGGGAAAGAGAGAGGGAGAGAAACATCAATCGGTTGCCTCTTATATGTGCCCCAAATGGGGGACCGAACCTGCAACCCCAGCATGTGCTGTGACCAGGAATCGAACCCATGACCTTTTGGTCTACCAGATGATGACGCTCTAACCAAGTGAGCTGCAGCAGCCAGGGCTAAAACAAGAGTTGTGATGTACAAGGCATAAGTATTTCCTGCATGCATTAAAGTAAATAAATAAATCTCTGTCTGACATCATCCCTCACTGTTACCACGTCCAGGCATTTTGGACTCTCGGGTTTTCAGCTCACCCTCTCAGGACGGCTGACCTAGACAAGCTCAGAGATGCCTCTCCTAGCAATTTCCCCCAAACGCAGACTCTAGGAGGTCTTTCTAACTCTGTGAAACCCCCAGTTAATCCTTCTGAACAGACCCAAACCTTAAAAGCTCCTAACTCTTCCAGCTCAAGAGAACTCAGAAATTTAGACAGAAACCTAGTGCTGGATTCTCTGTTGTGTGTTAGGAGGGGAGAAAGGAGTCACTAACATCCCTTAGAGTACGTGGTTTATTATTATTATTATTATTCTATTAGAGTCACAATTTTCCCCCTTGACCCTTCTCCACCCAGCCTATCCCACCCCTCACTCCCACAGTCAATTCATACATGTTATTTGACTAGTCCCTTCCCCTTCTTTCCACCATTATCCCCTCCCCCCTCCTCCCTGCTATCAGTCTGTTCCATGTTTCCATGTCTCCGGTTCTATTTTGCTCATTAGTTGATTTTGTTCATTAGATTCCTCTATAGGTGAGATCATATGGTGTTCGCCTTTCACTGACTGGCTTATTTCACTTAGCATAATATTCTCCTGTTCCATTAATGCTGTTGAAAAGGTAGGAGTTGCTTCTTTTTTTTCTGCTGCAGAATTTGTGTTCTTACTAACAGCTGTTATGAGCAGACCAGCCTTGGGGAAGAAGGTTGCCCTGGAGGAGAGGGGGTGTGACCTGCCCAGACTATGAGAGAACTGGCCACAGGCAGCCTAGAGAAGGGGGCCAGAAGTCAGAGTGCCTGAGCTTGGCAGGCGTCCTTGCTAATTTTGCAGGAGACCTTCCAAGTTTTCACGGTGTTTGCCTTTTCAGCTCTGCTAATGGTGATAAACTGCTGCTCAGGACCCACAGCCAACCCCTCACATTGTGCGCAGGTTCATCCCTCTCACCTCTAACAAGTAGTCATTAGGAAATGTGAGTATCTGGTATAATACAAAAGCTCACAGATATTGTTGTTATCCTGTGTGACATCAACACATAATTGACCAGGTTTCTGGGGGCAGACCTCCTGAGAAATAGGTAACAAAGCTATTGATGTTTTTCTTTTTTTTTTAAGTAAAAAAAAAATGCCACTTTGGCCTTGCACTGTGGTGGTCCGTGTTTAGAAGTGAACTAGTGAGAGATCTGAACCTGGAGGAGGGACCACTGGGCTGGGTGGTGATCACAGGATGCTGCTACTGCAAAACAGAGGCACTGACACTTGGAAGTGGCAGGGAAAACCTTCATCAACTTCTTTCTTCTATCACAGGCTCGCTTCCTTCTTGCCTCTCATTGGCTGAACCCAGTGATAGTCAGCCAGGAAGGGGATGCACAAAGGTAGTCAGCCTAGCAGGGCACAGAGCAGAGAAGGGATCAAGGTGGATGGGCAGAGAAATGATTATTTTGGTTATTTTTATGTCCTCTATTCAGGCTCTGAAGATCCACTTCATCACATGAACCTGACTGGGATCAGAAATATAGCTGAGAGGAAGCAGAAAATGGTTCCTCCCCCTGGGGCAGAGTCTGACCTGGCAGAATTTTTTTTAAGTCCAGGGCAAACTACTCCAAAAAAAAGTGGGGACATAAAGACAACAGGAGCTATAACAACAAATAAGAGTGGCATTTTTTTAATGAAGAACTACACATATGCCGATATATTCCAGAGTGTGCTTCTGGTTCTATAGAAAGCTGAGAGATGCTCCACAAAGGCAAAGGAAGAAAAAGGAGGGGAAAAAAAGAAAATGAAAAAATGTAGAGAAATTTGAGACATGCAGGGCCAAACCAAGGGAAAAAGTTACTTCCAGCATTTCTTCTACTCTTTAACATGTTAAAGTGTATTGTTAGTCTTCAAAAGAAGCGCTATTTGATGGTGGGATCATTTCACAGAATATGAAATGTGAAACATTCTCTTTAAAAATACTTCAGTATGAGGGGTGGGTGGAGATAGGAGACAGCACAAGAACTGTGAGACTGGGCTGCTGTTACTGGCCAGTGGCTAGCACCCTGGTTGCCAGGAAACACCTTTTATCACTTAGGTAAGATGGACAGTAAACTGAGGCAGGGAGGAGAAACACATGTCTCACCCACTGACTCAGCAGTCCTGAGCCTGGTCCAATAATATCTCCAGCATCACAGGAAACACCGTGCTAACATGAGAGGAGGGAAGTCCTTGAAATCCTATGTATCATTTCCACTCTCTGGGAAAGAAAGCCTTGAAACTGTGTATTCATCCCAAGGCCTGGAAGGGGGAAGAGAAGGGAGCCCATGGTACCCAAAGAAGAAGCCCCTAAAACAACTTTGGTTAATTGCCTACCTCTGGTCACTACCTGTTTTACAAGGGAGTCCCCTAGTGCTTACAGAAAGAGCCCATAAATAACTTTGGGTAACTGCCTCAACTTTAATTTACTGCTTCCTGTCACGTATCTGTTTTACAACAAGATGATCAAATAGAATCTGGAGCAAGATAAAGATTCAGCCTAACAGACTCTCACACATACCTATGTTTGGGCAGTCAGTCCCCCAGGAAAAGCTAGCACCATCTTTACCTGTGAATCAATATGTAACTTCTTTACTCCATCCTGCTAACTATATATGTCCTCAGAACAAAGGACCTGATGCCCTTATCACCCCTGCTCTTACTTTTTGTCACCTGTGCTTTTGCCTTTCTCCCCTACCTCCACAAGGCCTGTCCTCTTTCTTGAGAACGTATCACCAATAAACACGGCTTGCATGCTAATGGACTTGCTGATCTGTAATTCTTTACTGTGTCAGCAAGAAGAACTGAGTTTCTCCCCTAACAAGAGGGTTTGGGGGAGCAAATGGCAATGAAAAAATATGATAAAATAAAAATACTCCAGTACAGAAAAATGTACAAAATGTACTTACAAAGCTAGTCTAACAATGATATTTTAAAAAATCTAGCACTAGAGAAAAATCCATTGAAAGCCACTATAATACCCTGTAGAGGCTAATTAAACAACTATGTATCAAGCACAACAACAAAACTGCCATAGTGATTATAGATCTGGACTTTAAGTGTTTTCCTCTTTTCATTTGAACTCCCACTGAAAATGGTATCAAGGAAAGCAAGGCGTGAGTATTTTATCCTTTGTCAGTTGACACTGGAAGTCAAGATAGTGTTGCA
>VMDR010035328.1:0-10798 GCA_007922815.1 Macrotus californicus | reverse complement strand
AATATCAAGGACATAAGTCAGGATTCCTACCGTGAAGTCTCATATACCGTCAGTGAGCAGGAGTTTTAGCTCTGAGTTTCCTAGTGACTGTGACAAAATGAGAAATATGAGAAGATTCAAATTTCTCAATGAAAAACTGATCTTAAGGACATATTTACCCTCCTGGATTTTATGTATCAGGTACAGAGGATAGGGATACTTCAGAGATATTGCCGGTTCAGTTCCCAGAGCACCACAATAAAAAAAGTGAGTAGTAAACATTTTGCTGGTAGAAGATCTTGCCTTCAGTTTGTAAAAAATGCAACATCTTCCAAATGCAATAAATTGAAGAACAGTGAAAAAGAAGCGATGAATGAATATGGCTCTCTACAGTAATTTTAAAATAAATAGAAGTGGTTGCCGTGGGATTCTTTTTAATAAGGAGATTGGGTAAATTCAAGGTCAGAGCTTTTAAGGCAGGGGTGTCAAACTCATTTTCGCCGGGGGCCACATCAGCCTCGTGGTTGCCTTCAAAGGGCCAATTGTAACTTTAGGACTGTGTAAATGTAACTACTCCTTAACAGTTTAGTGAGAGATTGGTGCTGCCCCCAGGTAGAAACAAGGTGCTGGGCCAGATAAAACAAGGTGGAGGGCTGGATTTGGCCTGCAGGCCTTGTGTTCCCCACCTGTGTTTTAAGGGAAGGTGAATTATTATATGAGAAATTAATCCAATGAAGTGTATATATGTAGGCTTCTTATGATTGTTATGTGGTAAAAGATTAGAACTGAAAATAAGAGTATTTCTTAGACTCTCTTACATCTAGAAAGTTTTAATTAGAAATTAATGTGGTATCAGTTTAAAATCATTGCAATTTCTGACTTGCTAATGTTATTTGACACTAGCCTAATACAGCTCCATGTGTCTTGAAGACCAGAAGAACATTAGGTAGAGTCGAATGACAGTAAGATGTTACTAAGATGAGAAGCTGAGGCCCTATTTTCACATAGAAAGAAATCGTTCCACCACTGAAAGGGTGTGCCCTGTAGGGACAGCACAAATTTTTCTCCAAAAAACATTTTTAGATTTTCTACAGCCCTTGAAAAAGTACTTTAATCCTAGAGTATGGCAGAGAAAACTTTGAGCAGAATAACTTCCCAGGAAGTGCCTCCCCCTTCTCAATAGGAAAGTCAAGGCTTTATTTTCACAAAAATGGCAGTAGGCATTTATTTAAAGTCTAATTAATCAGAAAGATGAGCATCATTCACTTGGACAGTGAGATAAATCACAAACATGGACAGACGTGAGGACTTTCAGAAAAATCTGAACCATAAGTTAAACTAAGACAATCCAACTCTTGTTTCTCTTTTTAATCCCTTAAGAATTCCACATTCTCTAAATAAAAGCACCTTCCCCCCAAATGACTTTTCTTACCCATATGCATTGAAAATCATCTAGTCTTGGAGAGTGTTCCAGGAAATGTAAGAAATTGTCAGACTTCTTAACTTACTAATTAATTTTACTTTTTTTGCAACTAACTGAAATATTTTGTCCTGATGATTGGAATGTTCACATTTAACTTGCCAAACAAAAGTTTAAAAATATATTGTTAGAAGGGCTGTGTGCTTTGTAAGTGGCTTTCCACAGTCTCAGTATTAGAGCAGGACCAAATGTTTACTCATTCTCTCTGCCATAGAGCTAATAGAACTGTTCTTTTAATTCAACAAACAGAAGCCTGTGTTCTTTGGATGGTGATTTTATTTCCCATGGAGTCTGATGCTGTTGGCTGACAAGCACAATGGCTATGTATTCTATCTGGATCGAGATGGCTCCGCTGCCAAAAAAATAAAAATAAAAAGCAAGCTATCTTTTCATTTGCTTTTGCAATAGTTCTGAAATCCACTTTCAAAAATTCTTGACATTTTTGGAAATGAGTTATTTTCCTGGGTGTAGAACTGCTGAAATCATAAGATAAAGACTAATTGATCAATAGTTAAAGAGTTTTACATTGTCCAAGTGTCCTTTCACTATCTTCACACACATATGTATGCAGGCATACATGCATGTAGATATCCATGCATGTGGGGGAGACACACACATGTGTATGAATAGAAAACAGTAATTAGCCTTTCTTCACTCAGTCCCCAGCCAGCACACGCACGCGCGCACACACACACACACACACACACACACACTTTTGTGATAGGACAGGTATAGAGGAGTGGTCAAATTCTCAGACTTGGGCACAGCTATCAAAGGTTCACATATTCTTTTTTAGACTTTCAGTCATGTGATCTTGGGCAAATTACTTCATCTCGCCATGCTTTACTTTCTTTATCTCTAAAGTGATTATAAAGATAATTGTGATTCTCACATGGGACTGACATTAGAATTAGATTGTTACTTCATGAAAGAGCACCAAAGCAGTGCCTGACCAACATTATATATATGCATTCAATGATTTGTGATTATTCTCCTTGCCCTTGAGCAGTCCCCACCTGAATGCACTTCCATCCTGCTGTTTAACTTTGCATTAACTGATGCACTTGTTTTTTTTTATTTTTATTGTTGTTCAAGTATAGTTTTCTGCCTCCCCCCCACCCACTCCCCTACCCCAGCCATCCCTCCGTGGTTTTGTCCATGTGTCCTTTATAGTGTTCCTGAAAACCCTTCACCCGTTTCCCCCATTATCCCCTCCCACCTCCCCTCTGGTTACTGTCCTGTTTTTATTGGAATTCAGTGTTACTATTAGGGGGCATTCAAATATGTGTCCTCAGTTTTTCTACCTTTTGATTTCTTGTTTGCTTTTTATTACTTTTTCTGTCTCTTCTTTTAAACTGTTAGCTTTCACTTATTGCTTCTTCTATCAGTTATTCACCCTGCAATTTTCTGATTTTAATCTGCTGCAAACAAAGAAATCAGAATATCAACCCAATTAGAATTTGAAATAAAGGAGTAATGTGATTCAGCGAAAATCTGGAGAGGTCTCCTGTGAGTAATGCAGATCCTTTTGACCACGTGGCTGTTGTATTTGGTAGGATGTGTTTTGCTTTCCAGGGCCTCTTTTGCTTTCAAAAGTGAAGGTGTTACATAAGTAACCATGGAAAAAGGGAGGTGTTATAGTATGAAATTGAATTTCCTTTTGATGTCAGTATTTGCTGTGTTCATAGAAAGTTTGGCTGAAGAGGAAAAAAAGGGAAAGAGGAGGTAGTGAAGCACATGTGATATTTGTTGCAGGAATGGGTGAGACAACTCACAACACATGAACTTAGTCAAGACCCTGACTGCATCTTAAATCCTCTTGCCTAGCTCGGCTTCAGGCAAATTTAATGGATAGCCGGGCTCTCTGCAGTGATTCTCAGAAGGTGCTCCCAGAACCAGCAGCGATGCAGTTTTTAGAGATGCAAATCCTCTGTCCATCCTGGATGTACTGACTTAGAACCTCTGTGGGTTGGTCCAGACAACTGAGCTGGAACAGGCCCTTCAGGTGATTCTGATCCAAGCTAAAGTTTGAGACCCACTGACCAAGGCTAGTGTTACTCAAGCCTGATTATACATTAAAATCACCGGGGAAGCCCTGGCCCCATTAATTAAGTTATTTTATAGTTAAATACAGAAACAAAACAAAACCACCCCAGGTGATATCAGTGTAAACAAGTGCTGGAGACCTACTTCTATAGACCTAGTTTTCAAGCACAAAACAAAGTCACTGTGGCGTAAAAGCTGTAGTTTGGAAAGGCCTCCATGATTCAGAGTGGCAGCTGTGGTCCCTGCACTCTTTCACACTGATCCCTTGCTGTCTCCTGCAGTGTGAAAGATCTCTATTAAAATGGAAATGTTTTATGAGAGATGATATCTGGAATTAATATACATTAGTATAGTTTCTCCTACTAATTTAGCAGTTCGGTAGCAGTACTTCTTAAACATCAGCACACATCACAATCACCTGGAAGACAAAGGCTGCTATGTCCCACCTCCAGAGTTTCTGATTTGGAAGGTCTGCCCAGGGTCTTCATAATTTGCATTTCCAACAAGCTCCTGGTGAGCTGGTTTTGTTGGTTCTGGGACTATAAAGACCATTGCTTTGAGGAATGGAGGGTCGTGAGGAACGGGATTCAGAACAAGTAAGGTATGCTGGGAAGGGAAGCAGAAACTTTGAACTTCATGCTGCTCTTACCCAAATGGGAGACCTGAAGACCAGGGAGGCTAGCCTGGGGGTAAAGAAATAGAAGGGCAGCTATAATGATGAGTTCTAAAGAAATCTAAAATCTTGTTATTATTATTAGAACAGTTTAACTTACAGAATTAATTTCTGGTTTCCAAATATTTATCTAGTGATTTTCAAAATTTAAGATGCAGCAAAATGATGATAGGAGCTCGCTAAAGATGTAGGCATTTGGTCCCCACCTTTGCAACATATATTCCGGAAATCTAGAATGAAGCCCAGAAATTAGTGCCCCCAGTGAGTTTGCTGCAAACGGCCTTTTATTTATTTGCTTGTTTGATTGGTGGAACTATTTATTCGGGGGAACTGAGGGCCTTCATTATTATTTTATTAAATATTTCTAGAGATTTGAGAGTGAAATAGAAATATTTTTTCTTCCTGAGAGTAGTTCAAGTATACTTTTGTTCACAGAACACTCGCTACCTGTTCTGACTACTGGGATCATTAATTGAAGGTTGCTCAATTTACCACTTAAAAATATCTGACAATCAAGTTCTTTTATATTGGACACTTTTATATGATATAATTGTCAGGTCCATTGAAATTGAGAGAGGTGAGACATCAATTTAACATGTCCACTATTCCCAGTTGCGGAAATCAATTCAGATGACAAAGAGCATGTACGAATAGGCACAGAGATTCATTCTAGCAAGTTCTAGTGACCGTTCAGCTTTCCATGTGACAATAGTAATCATATTTGTGCCATAGTGATGGAAGTCTCTACAGATGGGGGGGTGTTGCCAATAGACTATTGTGATTTGAAAATATACTGCACTTCAAAAAAATTATCAGTGGTTGTTTCTGGCTTTCATTTTTCTTATTCCCTTTTGTAAACCCCGTTTGAAGACCTAATATTCACACAGGATAGTAGCATGCTTGTAATGAGTCTTGGGTCTTAGAGGAGGCCACAGAGGGAAAAGGATTGCTCTCCCAGCTGCCCTAATAGTTTGGTACAGTTACTCTGAGGGTAATTAATAGGCAGTAAGAGATGTAGCTCTACAACCCTAAGAGCTGTAGCTGGCATAATTAAATCTTTAAGCAAATTATGAAAGCCATTATAAAATCTATCATGGGGAAGGAACAAGGAGTCCATTTCTTTGAGAACCTTTTGCTCTTTTAAAAACAAGTTCAGTGAATAAATCGTTGTAGCAGAATATTGCCAGAGGAAACTCTTCTCTCTGGAGATCTAACGGTGTCCGTCAAAGAAACCATGAAAAGTATCAGCTGAGGACATTTAGACAAAAATGCGAAGGCATATTTGATGTTTTAAAGATGTGTATACATATTGTTAGAGCCAGAATCTTAACTTATGTAAAATATCATGTTTCACTAAGGATGATTGATAAATGTCAACAGAAGGGCCCATCTTGTTTGGTAAGAGGTTCTGGAGCTTTTTCCCGAAAAACAATTTTTCCATCACCTCATCTGTATTTTAGTTGCATTAAAGTTTGAAATCGTACCACTGAAGTGGGCATGTGAATGGTTTGCTGCCAAGGGTCACTGTGTTGAGGTTGCTGCCTTAAGCACCCATCAGTTTGAGCTGTATTATTTGGCTCACATATTATTTGGCATTGGAAGCTTGCTTTTTTTCCATCAGAGGAAATAGTCATTTTTGTTCAGACATCCAACCTTCTCCTCATCTTTGGTTCCTGTGTTCAGCAGAGAGGCAGCATGGGGATGGGAGTTGCTACCTATCAGAGAAAGTTGCCAAGCTTCAGGGTCCTCAGCGAGCTGTCTTGAGAACCCTCCAGAAAATTCCCTAATTTTGATTCTGTGAAACAGTTAGTATTCTCCTCAGGCTGATAGGCAGTTTCTGTATTCACACCATACTAGGTGTTATACTATAGAAAGCATTAAAAAATGCTTCAAACGGTATGTTTTGTTTCTGGCATTTCAGAGGAACTAAACCCGGAAACTTGTGAATGTCCTCTGGATTTGCTTGGTTCCTATAGCAGGGGGGTTATTTGTTAAGATCCTGGAGATACTTTTGTGAATGGTACCTTATAAGATAAGAATATTACTACCTCTTGTTCTGTTACTGTTCCTCTCTCTCAGTAATAATATACTTCTGATCTTGGTGTAAATGTCAGATTGTGTGAATATGCAAACATCACATCCGCCTACATATGTTCTGTTGCTTAGTAATTCTTGGCACTGAAGCACAGTGAATTCTGTGCCTAATAAATGAGATACCCATCAGAATGAGAAATGAATTATGTGAGTCTCTTGAATAAGATAGTGTTATTTCAGATTTTAGTTGTGAAAGGAGGCTGCATTCTTGTGCATGGTAGTAAGGAAATTTGGAAGAGAATTGAATTCAGGACTAACATTTGTTTACTTGTTCATCAAATAATGCCCACCATCTGATACTTTTCCCGAGACATGAGCCAATGTTTCAAAGCATTTGTCTAAAGATACAGATTTTAGATATATAGATAAGGTTTGTTTGGGAAAAATACTTTTTAAGAATCTGTAAAAATCTCCATTTGTAGTAAAGAACCTATATTCAAGAGTGCCTTAAAAGAATAATGCCTTAAAGGTCAGTGAATTAATTGTCTTTACTTTAGAATAATTATTACAGTCACTATTTTTGACTCTGAGCCCACATGCTTTTTTGTAATATTCATTCATAGATCTCTGCAACATGGGGTGATCATTAGATACCCATCATCAGCTTTAAATCATTGAATTAAAAGATTATTTCTATTAACACAATTTAGTCTTTCTCTGATTTTGAAGGGCATGACCTCTCTCTGCCTTAAGTAATTAAATGTTTTCCTCTAATAGTGACTTTGAATCTACAAATTACAGGTACCAGATTTCATGTTCTAGAATGTTGTTTCTTCACTCCTAGATATTTATTTCAATATTACTGTTCTCTCAGTCCTTACCTTGTGCTAAAGAGTGGGGATACAAAGATAAAGAATATAGAGTATCACCTTTATTGTGTAGGAATTCATGCTCCTGTGCAAGAGACAGACATGTACTTTGATGTTACAGCATAAATTATGACAGTGGCACCAAGACACAATAGACACCACATAATAAAGACACTAAATTGGTTCCAAAGGAGGACAAGAATCATTGAAAGAATCTTAGTGTGCTCATCATGTTGAAGGAATTAAAAAATATAGGAAAAAGCTCTGAAAGAGTGGTTAATATACTTTTCTAGTCAGCACTTTGCCCAAGGGAAAGGAGTGTAGAGTGATCCCACCCAACCTCACATCAAGATAGGGAACTTTATAGAGACACTAAGAATTTTACTTTATGACTCCCTGTGCTTCCTGGAGTTGTATGTCTATTTCTTTCACCAAGTTAGAGAAGTCTTCTTTCATTATTTTTTTTCAGATAGATTTCCAATTTCTTTCTCTTTCTCTTCTTTTTCTGGTACCACAATGCTGTGAGATGATGCAAGATGGATGCAAAGAGGCCCACTCAAAGACACATCATAATTAAAATGCCAAAGGTTAAAAATAAAGGGAGAATCTTAAAACAGCAAGAGAAAAGCAGTTAGTTACCTACATGAAAGTTCCCATCAGACTGTCAGCTGATTTCTCAAAAGAACCTTTGCATGCTAGAAGGAATTGGTAAAAAGTATTCAAAGTCATGAAAAGCAGGGACCTACAACCAAGATTGCTCTAACAAAGAAAGCTATTATTTAAGATTGAAGGGCAGATGATGATCTTCCCAGACAAGAAAAAGCTAAAGGAATTTATCATCACCAAACCATTATTATATGAAATGTTAAAGGGACTTTTTTAAGAAAAAGAAGATCAAAACTATAAACAATAAAATGATAATAAATACGTATCTATCAACAATTGAGTCTAAAAAAGCAAACTAAGCAAATAAGAAGAACAGAGACAGAATCATGGATACAAAGAGCATTTTGATGGTTGCCAGATGGAAGGGGAGTGTAGGGGAATGAGTGAAGAGGTGAGGGTATTAAGAATTATAAATTGGTAGTTACAGAATAGCCATAGGGATGTAAAGTACAGTACAGGAAATGGAGTAGCCAAAGAACTTATATGCATGACCAGTGGACATGAACAATGGTGTAGGGATTGCCTGAGGGAGTGGAAAGTGCTGGGGGCAAAGGACAGAAAATTGGGACAACTGTAATAGAATAATGAATAACATGATTTTTAGAAGATGTCATCTTTCTGTTCCTTTTGGTAAATAATGATAACATTCTTAAAATTAAAAAAACATTTACTTTGCAGTTTTAGGGAAGGATATAGAGTGCACTGCCTGGAAAATTGAAACAATGAGGTGTACCTCAACTTCCTGAGTTTGCAGGAGTGTCTGTCAGTACATCAGCTGTCAACTGCATCATAGGGTGAAGCCAACACAGGGCCATCTTAATCATGTGTTTTATATCCCTTACCCGAGGAGAATGTGGAACAAAAATACAAGTGATATTTTATAGCCAAGTTATTTTCACATCAGCTGAAATACTGTGATCCTATGCCCTTGCCTGACTTCTAAATTGTGACACATTACTTTACACATTATCTCTAATGAGTAGCTGAAACTATTCATTATGGGATGATGGCTTTCAAGTTTTTGTGAATATACTCTAGATTCACATGTAATGACATATGTGATCTTTTCAACTGACTATCTCATGGGTACCTCAGATGTCCAGATAAATGAACATGGACTAATACGTTTTTAAACCATCCTTCAATATGCTTTCTTATACATCCTCTATATCGAGTAGATGACACAATTATCCACTCAGTTGCTTCCAAATCTAGAAAAGTGAGTCACCCTTGATACATCAGTTACACCTTCACACCATATGTCCTATAAATTACTATATAATATTAAGTTTACCATCATTTACTTCTCTCTCTCTTCATTAAAACTATCATAGTTCACACTATTCATCACATGCTTGGACTTTCACTTAACAATTCTCCTCTGTCCATTCTTGTTCTGTTAAATTTTATCTTCAGTAATCTAACCATGGTGCTTTTTTTTTCTAAAACAAAAACCTAAATATGTCACTCCCTTGATTAAAAACCCTTCAGCAACTTGTCAAAATCCAGTCTCTGAAGTGTCTTAAACAATTGGTTCCTGGACCCTTTCCATGCTTACCCTCTGGCCATAATCTTCTATGGCCCTCTGCCTCTGGCTCTATGTTCATGGACATATAAACTGTCTGTAGGCCCAATTTACATCGTGCTGTATCTTCCTTCTGTGTTCCTGTTATCGTGCTGCTTTCTCTGCCTGGAATGCCCTCTCCACTGCTATTCATATTTTAAGATTAAGCATAACCGTTAAAGCTATGAAGCTTTCACTGAATGTCAGTGGTTGGGTGGTAAAATTTACTATCAACATTCTTATTTTTGTGCTGTCACAAAATTTAATATATATTTATTTGGGGACCCTGCCAGATTGCATTATTTTCAGGTACATGGTATATTGGATGAATGAATCAATGGCTACTAGCCCTGCTTGATAGTTTATGTTGTACATGTACATTTTCTGTGAAGGAACAGGAGGTAATACTTGAAGTCATAGGTCGAAAAGCCACTCTAGATTGTTGATCAGATTGAATGTGCTACTACCATGATGGAAGATTTAAAGAATTGTAATTTTGAAATTACCGATGGGTGAAAAAAGAGGAATGTAAGTCAAAAACAACAGTTAGAAAATTTTGGCAGTTGCTCAAGATGTGTATATTTTAAGTGGGAGTAGAAAAGGAAATAAGTAGGTTTGAAAGTCACCATAAAGAAAAAATAAGCCAGAAAAATCAAATATGTTAGCTGTAAGAGTCTTAAATGTTGAGAAGCCTTAGCCATATAATTTTTATTTCTTTGGCCCAAGAAATCAAGAAAAGATTTATAATATTCCTGGAATTAGAAACATTTTAGTTTATGTAGAATGAACATTATTATATATATTAAGATCTGCAGAATTCTTTTACTCCTGTCATGATGGAGCAACTTGTGTTAGTCCACTTGGTAAAATGGGACCAAGTATATAAGGAATTATTTCACATATTGGAAATAGACAATAAAAAAACTGTGAACTTTAAGAGAAAGAAACATGTGAGGTGGGCTCTATAATATTTCTGGCTTTTTATATGTAATCACTTTCTGGGGCATAACACATGGGCAGTTCAGGAAGTAGAAACAGAAATTTGGGGCGGCTAAGATGGTTTGAATTTGTAGAATAGAGTACCAAACAGTTAGAAACTATGGAGAGAAAAAATGTTCCTGAAATAAGCATAGGCTTGCCTTCAATCTGTTGCTGAATAATAATGTATGTATGTGCAAAGTGAAACTTTGAGACAAAGAACAACTATCAGTGAGCTCTGAGTCAAATAGTTCTTAGAGCTCACACAAACTTGGGTGTTTCTATCATGTAGAATGGAGAGATATTTTAATGCCTGTGGCATTTTGTACAATACTAGAAAGTAGGCCCAGACTAAACTTGAGTAACAACTACTCTAAACAAGTCCAAAGAAATCTTTAAAAAAGTCATGAATATATCAGACTTATCCGTGAGTAATTTAACTGCTTGTCACAACAAAATCTAAAACTTTCTAAAGGGAATACTATAAAATCCAGATTCTGACCAACATA
>VMDR010035327.1:0-10802 GCA_007922815.1 Macrotus californicus | reverse complement strand
AAACTAAGGGCACCACTTCTATTTGCAAATTGTTAAGGGGCCAACTGCAAAGATAATTCCTGTGATGCCATTTTAATAGGGACTCACTGAAATTCAAGGCTTGCGGTGAGGTGAGCCTCAACTTTTTTTGTGTACAGATGGCCCAGACCTTCAATATCACTAAACTATTTAAAGTAAATCTTCAGTACCCAAAGTAACAAAATATAGAAGCCTGAAGGAAATGGCACACTCAATTAAAACAATTCATGAGCTGCCTCAAGAGAAAGAATCATGCTGGGGAAATGCCCTAATATTAGATGCCTTTGGAGTCCTAGATGAGCACCTGCCTTCTCATCCAATTATATCCAAACCAAGATCAATTCTGCAATTGAAATTGGCAACAGTGAAGGGAAAGCACAGACTGATGATGGGTAGAAGCCGGTGTTACCTCCAGGACCCCACCGGGGGCTAGGGACACTCAGTGAAGGCGTGTTGAATTGAACTGGGATTGCTCAAGGCTAAATGCCAGGTGACACAAAGGTGATTAAAATGTGGTTTCTGCCCTCCACAAAATTACCAAGGAGAAAAGTTAAATATGTGCATAAACAGCTATGAAGCAAGGGTGACAATGGTAATTGACAAAAGAAATGTGTAAATACAGTATTGTGGAAGTGAATTTCTTGCTTAGGGAAGAGGTATCTAATAAAGACAAACACCAATAGTACACTTCGTAGTTATATAATACTTTAATCTCATGCTTTCAGAGTCAATTATTATGTTTAAATGGATGATTAGAACCAGCTATTTTTAAATCTCATTATGGTTTTTTTTACCATTTTCCCTCTAAAAATATTTTATAAAAGTAAAGAGTTGGACAAAAATTTGAGATATTTTAGTTTATTCTCAAAAAGAGGGAGAAATTGCAACTCTTACTTTGAGACGCTAAGTAAGGTGCGGAGGTTTTCAATCTTACAAGCACATGCATACACATACAGTATTGGTCCATATTCAGGGATGGAAGCTAACTTAGGACTGGACCCAGAAGCTACAATGGTATCCATCTGAACCCCTTTCTTCTCCTCTTTTCACATATTTCTCACCTATGTGTATTGGTCTCATCATTTTGCAGCACAAATTGGCCTGTTCAGTGAAGCCAGAAAGAAATATCTACCCTACTTATCAACCCTCATGGTGAGGAAAGCTCTTTGAGCCTTCTTCTGTCAACCCCAGTGATAGCCTCAGATGGGCCCTGCTGGGTCGATTGCAACATCCTTGGCTCAAGCATTATTGCCAGAGTAATGGGGCATTGTTATGCCTAAGGCTGGATTATGTTGCCCATCCTTTGTACGAGGTGAGAGGGGCAGAGCCTCAGGACTGATGGACTTATTCAGCCACAAGGAACAGGGAAGGGCAGTTTCTTCAAGAAAGTGATGAGGTGTCATCAACCAAACACTCGATGTCCACTCAGCACAATACTTAAGTGGAGCAGGCAGGCACAGACAACAGCTATTCATGTCTGAAGCCATTGCTCTTTCTGCCAGAACACTTCACCTCCCAGAGAGAACAGACTACAAACGCAAAATGAATCAGAATTCTAGAGCACAAAAGAACCTCAGATCGTAATATGTCCACAGAACTAGAAAGTTTCTTGCATTCTATGCCATATCCTCATGTCAAATGTCACATTCTTAGTGAAATGACATCTGATCATGTGAACAAGAGTAGTAACTAAACTTTTATCTCATCCCCACACCTGAATCTACCTTGTTTCTGAGACCTGGTTTCAGTGACCTCCAAGTCTGACTTCTGTCCTAAACATCACTATCTCTTACTCCAGACAGAGGAAGAAAAGTGGCAGCTTGGCTTTCCCTGCAAAATCAGTGTTTAAGAACCCAGACACTTATAAAGTTTGAGCAGAAAATGCATTTCATCGTTTTTTCTGGCACAAGGACAACTGGCACTGGTCCCAGGCTGGTCAGATTCATACATGTGGATTGATTGGGTCTCTGAGTTAAGGTAGGGACTGAATAAAATATATTAAAAAACTGTAAGAATATACTGTGTATATCTCCTACAAGCACCTAGGTCTATTTGTCTCTTGTGTTCTTATTTCACTTATCCAAAGAGTCTCTCTCCTCTCTCTTAGTTTGGTGTTCTAAAGGTGGAAGCTTTCAGAAAAGTGAGTATCTCAGAAAACAATGAGCATCCCTTACATCCAGTCTCCCCACAGACACATGTACACATATATACAAACACACATATTCAACATATAAACATGTAAGCACACACATGCACATGCGATCACATACAAATATTCAAACATGCTCACAGATAGAAATACACACACATACACTTGACACAGGAGAAGTGACAAGGGCTGAGCCTCTGAAAGAGCAGTGTGTGGCAGTGCCTCACTAGCTTGCTTTATATGATGTGAACACCAAGGCTCAGGCAACTAAACAGCATTCCATAATTATTGTTTAAAACATATACTATCATGTTCTACTTCTAGAAACTTTAAAACAGATGAGAGTTATTGCTACCCCTTCAAAGAACATCGCCTATGCTTCAGTGCTTATTCTGAGCACGCAGTCAGTGGTGCAGGGGTGTGTTTCCAGTATGGCTGAGGCTGCCCTGCGACAGGAAAGGACTGGGGATGGAGCAAGGGAGAGCTGAGAAGGGGAGATGGAGGGCCGGGGTAAGAGTTTACTGAGTGAGACAAGCAAAGAATCAGTGAAAGGCAGAGCTGTGTTCTCATTATGTCTCCATTTCCACATGGTTGGGATAAAAAAGACGACTTGCACTTTATGGCACATACGTTGGAAGACAGTCGATGATGGGATACAGGAAAGGTTCACATGCCTAATGTCATTGTCTGTTACGGAAAAGCCCCCAAACTTTTAGGGCTATGGCACTGCATGGTCAGAAGCAATCTGGGTTGGATTTACATGGTGGGGAGTGGCCCCGCTTTTTTTCTAGGTCCCATTCAGCCAAGAATAGAGCACAGTTCAGAAAGATCAACTGTTAATAGGGCTATTCTCGGGGTTGCTCTGCTCTTTCTTTGAGACAACAAATGATATGGATGACACCACTGGCTCCCTGTTTGCCAAGCTGAGGGTACTTCCAGGTCACAAAGGAAATGTGTTTTCTCACTTCACCTGCATAAAGCCCCATGCCATGTGTTGGTGAAACCCCAGAACTGCAGGTGGAGAAACGCGACAAGGGTGCCAAGTCAAGCCCTTAATATCCAGGTTACTACCCCTTCATAACCTTGAGAAAACACCTCCAACATATGACCAAACTGTGTGTCCTCACAGGGTAAATATTTGACTAAACAGACTTTATATCTGAGGTACCTGGCTCAGGGCCCTGTGCCCTGTAGGATGACAAATGAATAAATCAATGCATAAACGACCAAATGGGGAAATATTCTAGAGGTGTGGTTGGTATGAGCCCTTCAAAACTTACCAGCTTCCATGCTCTCCTCTTTAGCCTTCACTGTGTGGAAGTAACTCAACTTGGAATCCCACATCTATTGTGGCCTGTGGGTGCAGGCTGCAGACCCCGCACACCCCAGCCTGCTGTGACCCGTTGAGGATATATATAGGGAACCTATTTGTGTGCGATGTGACCTGTGGCTCAGCTCTGGTTCTGAAAGCAGACAGATGCGTGTTGCTGTGCAGGGAACATCCGTCAATAGGTATCTCGTGGGGAATCAGGCATGCATTGTCCCTAGGCCACTTTTAAATTTGCTCTTGCAAAAACCCCCTCACCTGGGATGGAGACAGCAGAGGTTTACTGTGACATGTGCTAGACTTCCCAAGCATGAATGTAAACAGCTCAGCCTTCTCTCCTTTACATTTGTAAATGATCTTTCTCTTTGAAGTAATTGGCAACATTCTTTCCTCTGTTATCTGTAAAAAAAGTGAACCATGCATAATTAATGAGAATCATCCTGGAGTGTCAATAAAAGCCTGTCCAGGCAAGGGGTAGGGGCCCTCTCTCTCTCTGAGAGAGTGGCCAAGCTATCTTTTTTCTCCACCGGATTCCTTTAGTCTGTGTGAATTTGTTCGTCACTTGTCCGGGGACATAGGATAAACATTCCACAACAACACGCGGTCTTGCTGGACAGGACCATGACAGATAGTCTCTGAAAGGGATGGCACATTGAACAACAGTCTTCCCAGGAGCCATATGAAGGACAGTCACTTCCCTCCTGCTCCAAGGCTAAGGGGGTGCCTTGGCATTCCTGGCACTCCCCAGGCTGACTTTCTGTGGGCTCAATTTCAGGATTCACTCTAACCTGCCAAATAGCATGTAGTCATTCATGGTTTGGAAAGGATGAGCTTGTGAGGAGGCACTTAGCAGGGTGTCTGATGCATGGTGAGAGTTCAATAAATGTCAGATGTTTTGTCGCATCATAAATCAGATCACAATGTCAGGTGCCTGCTGAATACTTTATCTTCAAATGCTGCATGAAAGGAAAATTCAATGAGAACAGTAATTTGGGGTTAGATCTCTAATTTATTCAAATGATATCTGTATTAAACTCATACTACTGGTATACATAGTATTTTTATATAACTTCCAAGTAAACAATTGTAAGTACATCATGTTAGAAATTAAACACCCCCTACACACAGAGACACACACATACAGGAACACACATGTACATACATGGGCAGGCATACACAGGTGCACACACCAGTATGAATGAATGTATCATACTCAAATTAACATGCCTTGAAAATAAGGCTCAGTGTAGCACGCTGTGGCCATACAGTGCAGAACAAATGATTGGCACCATGTACCTCTTCTAGGAAATAGGCTATTCTTATTATATCAGCCTGGAATTGCTCATCCTGGAGAAAATAAACCTGTTGGGAGAATAACAAAAGGTCAGGCGAGGGTCTGCTCTGGATGCCTTAAAAGAGTATAGGCAAGCAGAATCTAGAACAACTAGAAACCCTGTCCCCTACCTCTTGAGTCAGCAGTGTACTAGGAAAGGAAGCAACAGGCTTCCAGTCATCAGAGACATCCTCACTGATGGCCAGCTGTCCACAGCTGGGGACCTGGGATACTTGAACGGGCGTGATGATGCAAGACGAGAGGGAGCACACACTGACCTCATGTGTCAGGCAGCACTTCCCATTCCTTTCATGAGGTTAAATCCTGGGCAGCTGCTCTGGGTACTGCAGTCAGCTGCAGACCTGGGGGCAGCTATGGCTGAGGAGGGCACACAGGAACAGAAGGAAAGACAGAAAGGTTTAGCCATACCTCCTGGTCAGCCCTTCATGTGTAAGATGGCTGGGGTATTGAGTGAAGGAGACAGTGGATGTCCTGGCTCCATACTTCCCTGTGGCCTGTCGCTGGGGTACATGTGACCACCTGTGCAGGAATGAGGACATCACCAGAAGGCAAATTCACTGGCACTCTCTTGGAATCCCACTGTCCACCTGAAGCTCTGCTGCTGCCTGACTCCCTTCAGCACCATCTTGTCCTCCTGTCCTGGCTTTCTCTCCAGCTCCTCCTGTTTTGTCTTCCCCCCTCTCCGTTTTCTTCCATAGCCAACAGCTCGGGAAAGGTGGGTGAGCATGTTCTCCTTCGTGGGTACAACCTGCTCCTAAAGGGCTTCTGTCACCCCACCATGTCTCCAATAAATGATAAAGATTAACTGCAATCTCACAATTAAATGGCAGTAGCTGTGCTTATAGAAACAGCATCCAAAAACTTCATCGTTAAAAGAAAATGGCACATCAGCCATAGTCAGAGAAATGCATGCATGTGATTTCTGTCTTCTAGAACTGTTCTCAAACTAGGGTGGGCCTGTCTTCCCATGCAGGAGAGAATGAGCCCAAGGCTTTGGCAGCCCACAGCTGTGGGGAGCCATGGTGGCACAGAGAGGTGCAGAGTGGAGAGTGAAGGGCTCATCGATGAGGCTGCAGGCATGGCAAAGCAAACTTAGAACCCTGTCTGCTGCTGTTTGGAAATATCCAGCATACCTCATTCTGTATACACTCCTTTTATCCACATTTTGCCACCTGCCTTTCAAAATGTGAACTTTTGGCATGCTTATAAGGTTGACTTTTATTTTCATTTAAAAAAAAGCCTCTGCTCTCTCATGTCCCTCTTGAAATGCCTCTCAAAAGTGAAAGGACACCAGTTCCTGGCCATGAAACCATTGGGAAGAGTGCAAAGTGTCCCCAGACATTTTCTGACTCTGCAGCGTATATTGTGCCCAGATTCTGGACAGGACAGCCCAGTAAAGCCCCTCAGGCCTAGGGCTGTTGCAGGTGGCAGCGACTCTGAAGCTTCTGTTTACAAATCATTAATGAAGTGACTGTGGTCTTTTCACTTGCTCACACTTTGAACTGCCGGGAATGACACATTCCTAAATGGGGACACAAGAGCCGAGGAAGCCCACAGCAGCCTCATTAGGGGGGCCACACAAACACTAGCATGTGGGGTTATATTAACCCCCTCAATTCAGGAGGGACTGGGAAACTCACCAGTCCAAGTTGCTAAGCAGGCCAGGCTGGCCCCCTGAAATGTCCCCTGGGCTTCAGACCCACGCTTTCTTCCTGCACCATGAAAGGCCCTTTCAAAGCCGAGGTTCCGAGCAGCACAAGAAGTGGAAGTCACTGCATTCTCTGAATGAAATAAATGTCTCTTTTTAATTCCTATAAGGTTTGTGTAAGTTCTCCCCGGCACAGTACCATTAGGATTCCGAGGAAAGACGCATACATTAGACTACACTGGGTCCCTTTTGTGTTCTAAACATCAGCTCTCTCCTGCCCCTGAGAGAGAGTTTAAAAGCTTAAACAAAGTGCGGGCTCCCGCTGAGGAGACAAGCTGCAGGGCCCACTGAAGCCACCTTTGTGTTCAGCGGCCCCGTTTGAATACACAGCATGTTGTCACTGGTGAGGGCAGATGGCTCCAGCGGGCCGTTCCCGCAGAAGGATAGAGCAAAACACAGAAGTTTATTCATTTGGTGCTTTCATTCCACTAAAACATTTCTTGGACTACCAAATTTCCCAAACACACACAAATACGTACCAGGGGAAATGCCACTCTATTTGTAGGGCTCAGATGTGTCCCTGCATGGGAGAAGACATTCTGTGACTTTGTCCCAAGACTTTCCCTTCCCACACTCTCTCTCTCTTTTTCTCCTGTGAAATACTCGCAGAACTCACAGTTTCATAAACTTCCGACGAAATCATCAAGGAAGACGGGGAAGCCTTGGACTGAGGTTCTAGTCTCGGAGGTTTGCATATTGTATTTTCAGCTGCGAAGAGACTTAAATACCGCGTCATGGGTTGAACGAGTGGTCAGGGAGATTTAGGAGTGTACATAAATTGTCAGACTTGAAAACCTCATTTCAAGTCGTATTATGTTCTCTCTTTCAGGTCGGCAAATACACTTCTTCCTAAAGCTAGAAAGATTTGCATCTTTTCCCTCCAGTCATCAAGAGATTTCCAGGGTAATTGGAGCTCCCTTGATTTGGAGAGAAGGGAGAGATGAGGAGCCCAACTACTGAACGTTCACATAATTCTTGATTTGTAGGAAGTCGTCTGCTTGCTGGGGGAATGGAGAAAACGTCTTTGCTTGGATCCTACCACTGGTTTGCCTACTTCTTTGATGAAACCACACCGGCAGTGTCTCTAAAGCCAGAAACTGATAAATTCACGACTGGCCCGATATTTTATGTCCTGGGGTGTATTTAAGTAGGCTAACATCTGAGGGCTTCTGGGAAGCAAAGGATTAAGTAAAACATTATTAAATGAGTGTACGTGCAAAAATGTTTTCCTGGCAAATTTTCATAGCCAAATTTACATTCCTTTTTAATGTAGAAATAGGATTTATTTGAGCGCAAATTTTTAAAGACTTAACTTTGGGAATTTGAACAAGATGGAGGAGTTTATTTTAGAAAAAGGATTGATCCTTTACTAGTATTCTCAGAACTCTCCGAGCCAAAAATAAAAATTAAGAAAAAAGTGAAAAAAACACAATGTGTTTTAGGTTATAGAAGAAAAGCATTAATATTATATATGGGAAGGCAACATTCTTTTCCCACTGCTTCAAATTTATTTTGCAAGTTAGAAGTGTAAAAGTAACCTTAACAAAGACTTTATCCATAAAGTCTAGGTTATCAGAAAAAATATACCGCAAAGATAGCATTCTGAACTTTATTGGCATGGTGACATACACAGTTAATACATGTAGATTAAACCATATTTAATTAACATGGTAAATATATGGAATTTCTTTTTAAACCTATTGCTGTTTGTATGCTTATCTGTTTATCTTTATTTAGTTTATCATATATGTGTGATATTGCTGGAAGCCTGTGTTATTTTTTTTTTAATTTCATTAAATGTAAGACTGGGATGAAACTTTATGAGACAGAGAAAAGATGCTGCTGGGAATGCTTTTTTAGGAAGGGGTGTAAATCCCTCATAATATATTACCGGAATCAAACACTTGACAGAATTCAACATGGGCCATGTTCTCCCAGCATGTAAGTTAATACTGGGGTATAAGGTCATGTCTGTGCATGCTCTGTGAAACAGATCATGGAACAGCAAGTGCAGTCCATACTGTTCCCTGCTGTTAGTGCTCACAATTAATGCAGATGGCTCAGCCACGTCAGTCAGTCATCCTGTCTCGTCAGTCAAGGTAGCCGAGGGGAGCCTGTGCTTGGTGTCTGGGCTGGACCCTTTTGCTGTTGAGAGCAAACAGTTGTCTTGTATTTTTACTCATCTTGGCTTGGATAATAGAATTCAGAGGCATGGATAAATTTGCAAAGTTTTCCAAAAGGCTTTACTAATAATAGAGGAGGAGGGGGGTAGATTCAACCTCAGTAAACTACTCATGGATTTAAATTTTTTTATTATTTTATACAAGATGCACGGTGGATTGAAGATTTTAATTTAATGGCCATTGTGGGCATGTTTTTTCTACCTCCTTCCATTTCACAAATAACTTTTTATACATCCAGGGTATACTAACTTTGTTGCCTTAGACATGAAACTCATGCCAAGTCACTTCTGCTACATTTTTAATATCTTCTAGAAGTAATGCATAGTTTCAGATTCAAGGGGAAGAGAATTAGAATTCACCTAGTATCAGAGAATGGCCAAATTCTAGAAATGCGTGTGAAATGAGAGATATCATTGTGGCCATCTTTAAAAAATACCATCTCAAAAACTGTGACTAATGGAGCTCACCAAAGAGAGCTGAAAACTAACTGCCTAGAGTATAGAGAAAAAGTTGTAAAGATGTTAGTTGTTTCTTGCTTCAAAGCCTGTTGGGTGCAGGCAATGGAGGTTCCAGATACTGCTAAAGGCCAGAGAACAGAAGGTCCTGAAAAGTGGATCAGTCTTTATAAGGAGCGCCTGCTCTCCCAGATCCTTGCCCACCCATGTGCAGTCAGAGATTGCTCCTTTCCACTTAGGCAGCATGGAGAAGAGGCTTTCTGGGATCATTGAATGCGATGACACTATCATTAAATGGGATGGTCATAGTTCTCTAGGAGACAAGAGGTCAATAACAATACTAACTGGTACCCAAACTGGTGACTAAGTGAAAGTTTGCATCCCAAAATATGAAAATCCATGGCCTCTTTTTCATTAGCTCCCTCAATTCAGATTTTCTTCCCCAGAAGTTACTGATAATTCCCCTCTGTGGTAACAGGTTCAAGTTAGAGAAAAGACATAAAGATTCTGATGTCTGGATATTCCTAATTAAACAGATCCATCTATCCTCCATCACCTCAAAACAAAGCCACTAGCCAGAGACTCTACCTTTCATCCAGAGCCTGGACAGACTTTTCCATGACCTGCTGCAAAGTATGAATAGAGAGCCAAGAAGCACCAGACATTCAAAGAAAGCCAGATACCAGAGTAAACAGGTGAAAGGAACATAGTAAACAGTGACAGAGCAGAGAGTAGAAAACAACTCAAAGACTTTTTATCAATAAGCTAGGAACCAGATGTAAAAACAAACACGTAAGAAAGAAGAAAATGTTCTGTGAAATTAAAATATGTTCTGTATAAATGTTTATGTGTAAATTATATATAATGTATAAATATGTTTACATGTAACAAATAAATTATACATGTGCATGTGTAAGTTTGAAATTAAGCAACTGAATGAGAAAAATAATTGAGGAGATCTTTCATATGGTAAACTAAAAGACAAAGGGAAAATGGGAAAATAAAAAGAGAAAATTAGAGGATTAATCCATGAGTTTCACTATCTGACAAATAAAAGACAAAAATAAATAGAAGATAAAAATAAGAAAATTAAAGAAACTGCAGAGTTAGATCACATTCCACATGAAGATTCCATTGACCACTCAACACAATGAATGATTAAAAAACAACACCTTTAGGCACACTCAATTTTATAAAATTTCAGAACTCTGGGAATGAAGAGAAGATTCTAAGATAATATGGAGTGGAAGAAGTAGTCTAAAATCATCCTAGTGAATCAAAAATGTGCACAAGCAAGACTCTGAGTGAAACTCTTCAGTAAAGAATAATTAATGGCACCTTCAGACACTGAGATCTTAACAAAGGTACCTGTATGCACTACAGCCACGGCTACAGGGAGGCATGCTTTACAAAATAAAAATGAACATTAAGAAAATGATAATCTGACTTTAGAAAGAGGTCCAATGTAAAAGGGAAGCAGAGACAACTCTGGATGTTCCAGGGTTGTTCCATGACACATGGAGTAGGACTAGAAAGTAAGCACCTAGATTAGACCAAAGGGATAGAGTGTTCTAAAAGGAAGTCAGTAAGGAGAAAAAGAGTTGGATA
>VMDR010035326.1:0-10801 GCA_007922815.1 Macrotus californicus | reverse complement strand
CCCTTTCTTTACCTAGGTAATTTCTTCAGGCCTCGAGGCCCCTTGAATAGATTCCTATGCCCTTGCCCACTTTTTCTTGAAGGGGTTCAAATTGGTTCCTTTTCTCTGTAACCAAGAGAACTATAACCAATAGTGTACTTAAGACATCAAAAGAATCTATGAGTTGTTTATATTTTTCATAGGAAGTTTCAATAATGAATGAGTGAGAACATGGGACAATGATACCTAATTTTAAGGGGGTTACAGGTTGCTTTGAAACTTTAATGAAAGTTATGAACCTACTTATTTAAAATATACATACATGATATGTATAACAATTTTATAATGAAATTTCAGGGATTCATGGACTGCCCAAAGTTCATCTATGGCACTCTAGATGAATCTACTAGGTTTATGAGAGTTCGTGCAAACACAATCAGGAGTCAATCATTGTACCAATTCATTTGCAATTTGTTTCTTCTCCTAAGAAAATAAAATTGAAGAAATGCATTACATTTCTGCTGGCTTTTAAACTGTTACCTCTTCGCTCAATCCATTCTTCCATGCCCTGCTTGGGAAGCTACCCTTTACTCTGGGTGGCTGCCTGTAGTTCCTAGAGGCCACCCACTGTTCCTTGCCACATGTGGTTCCCCAGTGTGGCTGCTTACTATATCCAGCTAGCAAGGAGAGCCTGCTGACAAAAGGAATCTTATATTATGCAATGTAATTATGGGCATGACATTTCATCATACTCATTATTTTCTACTGGTTAGAAGGACATGACAAAGTCCCATCCATATTGAAGAGGAGGGCATCAAACAAAGGTATGAACACCATGAGGCAGGGATAGAGGTGGAGATTTAGAGTCTACCTATCACAGATCCTAGACTGTCATTTAAATAAAATCAAGAAATTACACCAAATGTGGAAGCTACTTACATGCCATCATGTGAGTTGTTTGCTCTTACATAGTTTTGTAAAATGAGAAAATTATATTTTTGTCTTAAAAGGCAACTGCTCCTTTCTCTTGGTTACTCTACAAATGATTCATCCAAGGATTATTCATAAAAAGATTTGGTTAGAATCTAAATCTATAGACCTGAATCTATTTTGAAAAGGTGGAGTGTAAAGGGAATATAGACTTCACAGGAAAATCACCACTGGCACATGCTTTCTCATGGGAAGTACCCAAGAGACCTTGTCAAGATTCCTTATTGGTTTTGTAGATTATTCCAGGTGAAGAACTTTTTAATTATTGATGTTATACATTCTAATATCATCACATTGCAGGGTAGGATTTCAACCTGTGAATTTTGGAGGGGACACAAACATTCAGTTCATCACTAAAGGCTTCCTTATCTTCTTTCTCCAGCTTCTGTCACATTCCTGATATGCACATCTCCTTCCTCACCCTGACTTTTTCTGGCAGTTAGCTGCTTCCTCTTCTGTGTTCCAATAGCATATTGCATTTCTCAGTAATATAGATTTTATATTGTACTTAACTTTCTTTTTTACAAATCTGTAGGCTCTTTGATGGCAGGGGTCTGTGCTTTCAAGTGTGTAGGCTCTTTGGTGTCAGGACATTTAGCACAGCACCATGAAGAGAGAAACAGGAGTGACTTAATGAATGAACATAAACCTAATCTTAGCTGTCATCACTGTATCTCACTACCTTTGGGAAAATGATCAGTCAGTAATATCCTACAAGTAACTATAGATTACGTATTGTAGGAAGAATCTAGTCAAGAACATTTTCCAAGTCTCTTAACACTGTTTTTGCTGTAAAAATAATGTTTATTGGTTAAAAAGAATACTGTCTTTGAAAAGTACTTCCTTCCAGGATTTTCAAATAATTTGCATACTTCACTCTATTCATCCACACAGCAGAAACATTGAAATGAGAAAATAGGAGAATGCATGACTTTTTATACATTTAATTTCACAACATAACCAGGGCAGCCAGTCTGTCATTCTGGTGGCTCTGAGAAGGCAGAGGAGCCAGACACTCAGGTTTTCATGTCTAACGTCACTCCAGTCATGGGAAATTCAGAGTGGTGTCTATGGCTTCTTGGCCATCTAATTCCTCAAGGACAGGAGAGGAATTTAAGGAGGAGCTTAAAATATTTCAAATAATTGTTAGCATTTCACAGTGATTCTTCCAAAAGGCTTAGAGGTAGGAAAATAATCTGTCCTTATCCCTCTTTTTATATGTAAAGGCTTCATTTACACTTGTGAACCAGGTGGGGATCCACTACACAACAATCCATAGATCCCACCAAGGGCACAGCAGGTTGGATACTCACAGAGTTTCTTCCAGCTCCACAGGCTAATCTCTAGTTGGAAGTGTCCCTCAGGGTAGATCATGGAGATGAAATGTCCCCTTTGAAGGCTCTTCCATAGGATGAAGCATTTGTTATTGCCCACGCTGGTCCTTCCTACTGGCTGGCCAGGTTCCACAGGCTCCTACTCTCACTCAATACAACAAGCTTTACATTCTTTTTTCTCACTTTACATTTGTCAAAGATTCCCCTACTTGCCAACTGGCTGGAACTCAAACTTTAGTGTTTATTCTTGCATATCCCAAAGCAAACCTCAGTTTAACACTTTTGACACTATGTTGGAAGACAGGCAAAAAGACAGTATCTTAAGACTTGCCTTGACCTTCACCACCCAGCATTAATGAAGACTTAAAAGGCAAGTGAAAATGAATTGTGACTGTGGCTGTGTCAGCCCTCACTTGTAGTGGTTAGTTGTTTCTCTGAGATACAGGGCAAGGAACAGGAGTCCTGCCTTTGCAATTAAAGTAGGGAGTTCTTGTTGTACAGGAGAGGCTACTGAAACATCGCCATGTGTAGCAGCTGTAAACGGGCCCATCTCAGTCAACTTGGCAGTAGTAAAACCATTACAATGTAGAGCCAGTTGGCAGGTCCTGGCAGCATCTCCTGAGCATGAACCAAGGACAAAAGATCAAGGGAGCAATAACTCTCCTTTGGCACTCCAACTGTGGAAATGAAGTCATGATATTTCAGTCTTAAATGGCACAGCCCCAAGTCATCTTCATAAGAGGTGTCTCCTTGTCAAGAGATTTTTTAGCTAAGATGGGAAAGATGGTATAAAGGTATATACCAGAAAGGTACTATTATTCAGTATTAGTGCAAATTTTGCTGTTTATCAATTGAGTCTTTAAATTATTTCAACAAGATTTTTGATTTATAGTTATATCATTGATTATAATGTAATTCCTTTCAAACTGTAAGTATTTGACCCCTAATTGTGTTTTAGAAACTGTTATAATTTCATCTACATTAATATCTCATTTTTTCTGATGCTTGAGCTTCCTTGCTGTACTGTATATACTCCTTACAACAGGGACAATATATTAATCTTCCCTGTATCCATCCTTACTATATTTAGCACTATGAATTTCATATGTTAGATTTACAACAAATGTTTCCCAAATTAAGTTAGGGGAAATATTACACTTTGCTGAGGTTCTGGCATAGCTTTGTCAGGCAAAATGGAAGACTCTGGGTACATGTCCAAAGAATACTTGCTTGTCATCTCCTTCAGCTTGCTTGTTCTGTAGTCAAGAATTTTTTAAATGTGGTAATTAAAAAAATTGTGGAAAACTGATATTTATCAAATATCTGTTTTATTAATAATTCTTTGCAGATCCAAAGGTTACATTTTTGGTGTAGGAACATAAATCCTCTTCCTCTTTCTTTTTTTTTAGAGATTTTATTTATTTATTTTTAGAAAGAAGGTAAGGGAGGGAGAGAAACATGGATGTGTGAGAGAAACAATTGGCTGCCTCTCACAAGCCCCCAACTGGGGTCCTGGACTGCAACCCAGGCATGTGCCCTGACTGGGAATTGAAACAGCAACCTTTCGGTTCACAGGCCGGCACTCAATCCACTGAGCCACACCAGCCAGGGCAAAGCTTCCTCTTTCTTGACTGCCCAGTTTCTCTTATTTTCCCATGCTTGATTGTTAGTACCTCTGTCTCCTCTAAATGTTATCACCATCTTTGGACTTGTCTCTCCTTTTAATCTAATAAAATCTCATGGTTTTTTAAAGTCTATTTTATTGATTATTCTATTATAGTTGTCCCAATTTTTTTCTCCCCTTTATTTCCCCTCCGCCCTGCCCACTGCCCCCCCACTCTCCTGCAATCCCCCCCTTAGTTCATGTCCATGGGTTGTATATGTAAGTTCTTTGGCTTCTCTATGTCTTATACTATTCTTAATTTACCCTTATTTATTTTATGCTTCTTTTTCCCTGTACCTTTCCCCCTAATTCTCCCCCTCCCCCTCCCCATTGATAACCCTCCATGTGATCTCCATTTCTGTGATTCTGTACCTGTTCTAGTTGTTTGCTTAGTTTTTGTTTTCTAGGTTCAGTTGTTGATAGTTATGAATTTGTTGTCATTTTATTGTTCACAGTTTTTTTACCTTCTATTTCTTAGATAAGTCTTTTTAACATTTCATATAATAAGGGCTTGGTGATGATGAACTCCTTTAACTTGATCTTATCTGGGAAGCAGTTTATCTGCCCTCCCATTCTAAATGATAGCTTTGCTGGATAGAGTAATCTTGGATGTAGGTCCTTGCCTTTCATGACTTCAAGCACTTCTTTCCAGCCCCTTCTTTCTACAAGGTTTCTTTTGAGAAATCAGCTGATAGTCTGTCTTATGGAAACTCCTTTGTAGGTGACTGTCCCCTTTTGCTGCTTTTAAGATTCTCTCCTTATCTTTAATCTTGGGTAATGTAATTATGATGTGCCTTGGTGTGTGCTTCCTTGGGTCCAACTTCTTTGGGACTCTTTGAGCTTCCTGGACTTCCTGGAAGTCTATTTCCTTCACCAGTTTGGGAAAGTTCTCCTTCGTTATTCAAATAAGTTATAAATTTCTTACTCTTCTTCTTTTCTTTCTGGCACCCCTATGATTCGGATGTTGGAGGGCTTAAAGTTGTCTCAGAGGTTCTGAAGCCTCTCCTCATTTCTTTGAATTTTTGTTTCTTCATTCTGTTCTGGTGGGATGTTTATTTCTTCCTTTTGTTCCAAACCACTGATTTGAGCGCTGATTTCCTTCCCTTCACTGTTGGTTCACTGTGTATTTTGCTTTATTTCACTTTGTGTAGACTTCATTTCTTCCTTCATTCTGTGACTGAGCTCAATCAATTCTGTGAGCATCCTGATTACCAGTGTTTTGAACTCTGCATCAGATATGTTGTCTATCTCCTTGTTGCTTAGCTCTTTTTCTGCAGTTTTGATCTGTTTTTTCATTTGGGTCATATTTCTTTGTCACTGTGCACTTGTTAAGTTATTAGGGGGTGGGGCCTTAGGTATTCACCAAGGTGGGCCAACCTTCTTGGCTGGGTTGTGGCACTCTCTGTGGGGGAGGGCCAGAGAGGGAACAATACTGCTAGCTCACTCCGTGCTAGCCCCACTTTCCAATGAGCTCTCTTGTGAGACTGGGAGTTTCTCCCACCTTTGCAACCCCCACAGTATTTACAGCTAGAGGTTTTGAGTCTTTAGTTTCCTGGTGAGCCAAACCCTCCTCACCCACATGTCTAGTCCACCACCTTGCTGCAGGTCCTTTCTGCCCACTGGGCTGCCCATCTCCCCATCTCTGCCCCTCCTACTCATCTGGATGAATGTTTTTTTAACTCCTTGGTTGTCAGAGTTCCATGGCGATTGCTATTCTGGCAGTTCTGGTTGTTAATTGTTTTTAAATTGGTTGTTATCCTTTTGGTTGTGCAAGAAAGTGAAGCATTTCTACCTATGCCTCCATCTTGGCTGGAACTCATCAAGGTTTTAAATAACATTCATATGCTAATGAGTCTACAACCTACTCTTGAATTATCCAAGTGCTTGCTTGCAAGTATGAGGATGTGTATTGGACAGCTCAAATGTAATATTTCCAAATCTGAATTTATGCTCTCTGAACATCTTGCACTTTCCACAATCTTACCTATTTCTAAATGGTAACTATCCTTCTAGCTTCTCAGGCCAAAAATCTTGGAGTCATCATTCCTTCCTTCCTTTTTTTTTAGTGTTCCTTTTAAAACTTAAGTTAGAATGCATCATTCCTTTGCTGTCAATACAGGGTGGGGAAAAAGTAGGTTTCGGCTGTTCATATGGAAAATAATACAATAATTAATAAATAATAATACAAGAAAAACTCTGTGATTTGCATACTTACAACAGTAAAGCTGTTTTTGCCCCACCCTGTCATTTCCATCTCATTTAGAGTCCAAGCCAGAGCCCCTTTAAGTGGTACAAAGTCCACAGCAATATAGCCCCATGCTGCCGCCTCTCTTACTTCTTACTACTGCTTTCTCTCTTGCTCACTCTGCTTCAGCAACTCTGGCTGCTTTTGGATCTTCTTCTAAAACACCAGCTGTGCTCCTGCTTCAGGATTTTTGCACAAGCTGTCTCTTCTGACTTGCCAGTCCTCCAGATGTCTCCCACATTGGCTTCCACACTTCCCTCAGATCTTTGCACAAATGGCCCTTCTCAAAGGCCTCCCTGATCATGTGAATTTAACCTGTCCCTCCCTCTACTCTCCAGCCATCCCATCCCCTTACAATGACATTTCTCTCTCTCTATACCACTTATCACAACTTGACCTCTTTCACTTACTTGTCTGTTTGTCTCCATAAGGGCAGGCATTTCCATTCATTTCTTTCACAGGTGTATCCCCTGCATCTAGAAGTGCTTGCCTCATGGTGGAAAGACATAAATATTTGTCAAATAAATGAATGAATACTTTTTTTTGGTATTTAGCATACCCCGTTTTCAGTTTATTCTGATGACATTCACAAATCGAGTGACTGAATTTGCCATGAGGTACGTTGAGATTTGTAATAAGAGAAAACTAAGCTATTGAAATGGAAGAACTGTAACTTTTTCTCATTTTTCCACAAGGTATTTGAAAGATGCAGGTTAAAACCTTAATAGAAGATATAATACTGTAGCACTACAAAATACTTTTTAAAAAAGATTTTATTTATTTATTTTTAGAGAAAAGGAGAAAGAGAGGGGGAGAAACGTCAATGTGTGGTTGCCTCTTGCACGCCTCCTACCTGGGACCTGGCCTGCAACCCAGGCATATGTCTTGACTGGGAATCGAATTGACATCCTTTTGGTTCACAGGCCAGCACTCAATCCACTGAGCCATACCAGGCAGTGCACAAAATACTTTCTTAAAGCTTAGATTTTAACAGACAAACAGAATTAGCATGTAATTAATACTTAAAAGAAGCTGAGAACATGGAAGGAAACACAAATGGAGATATCTTAAACCCTTTTCCTCAGAAACAAATCAGTTCTACTTCCTGAATTATCAGTGAACCTTGTGAGTGACAACTACTTTCTTGCTGAGTGAGCACTGACGAATTACTTGACCTAAAGAGATGTCTCTTGCCCTGACTGGTATGGCTCAGTAGATTTGGGCGTCATCTTACAAACCAAAAGGTTGCCAGTTCGGTTCCCAGTCAGGGCACATACCTGGGTTGCAGGCCAGGTCCTTGGTTGGGGGCGAGAGGCAAACGATCGATGTCTTTCTCCCTCTCCTTCCCTTCTCCTGTCTCTTCTTATCTCATCTGTAACATTGGGTAGCAGTATCTATTAAAGGTGAGAAACTGTCCCAAACCAGGCATAGAGTTAGGCATGTAACAGATACTTTCTTTTTATCAAATATCCCTACTCCTTTTTTGTTGTTGTTTATAAATTGAAGATCAACCTAGAATCAGAGGAATGCTCTGGGCTTGCAGATATTTCCTTCTTCACGTGATACTTTTGCAAATACAGTGAGTCTTTTTTGCTAGCTGACTCTGTAACTAGGCAGTAGTTGGAGGAGGGTCATGGGAAGTCATCTGTACCACTTGTAGGAGGAGTATGCTCAGCGGAGGGGATACCACATGTCTTTCCTGGGGTCCCTGAAGAAGATGAGCTTCCAATGGCATAATTTAACAGTGCTGATCCAACAACATATTCTAAGTGATGGCATGATCATAATCCCATCAAAGATTTTATTGCTGTGCTGGAAACCTTGGTTGATGGAAAGAGATTTGACTTTGGGTGGTGGGCACACAAGGCAACATGCGGATGATGTATTATAGAATTGTACACTTGAAACCTCTATACTTCTATTAGCCAATGAGACCTAATCAATTTAATAACAAATAAAAAAATAATGCTATAACCAAATAAATACATAAATAAATAAATGTTGGAAATAGCAGCTATGGGAACTGATAAAGGGAATTCTTTTTTTTTTTTTTAATTAAGGAAATTTTTTTTCCCTTAACTTATTAGTTAGAGATACACTTGGATTAGCCAAGGCAGACAGTTTTATCTGGGTCATTTCATATATCACATTTAAATGTTCCTGGAGAAACTGGCCTGAAAATCGTAGAGTTATTTTGATTTCTGAAGATTTCTTTATTTTGTGACCCTTTTATGTTAGTGGGTTGTAAAGAAGTTTAGGGAACCTGATGCCTTTTAAATTTTCCACTGATTTTATTTTCTTAAAGACGTTTTTTCACCTTCTCTAGTAGATAGGTAAAAGTACATTAACATATGACCTCGTATATTACACACACACACACACACACACACACACACACACACAAAATCCCCATCCCTTTATGTCTTTTGTAGAAGAGCGGCTACAACCCTAGCACCTTCCTCTTTTGTTTTAAAATCTTTATTCTTTTACAGATGGTTGGAGAGTTCCTAAATTTACCCATGTATTCACCCAGAAAACGTTGAGTTGGATTGGGAAGGTTCAATTTCAAAGTTTCCCTAATTTTCCAAGGGGAGAGGAGGGCAGGAAATAATGGCAAACCCCCCTCATCTCCCCAAAAGCTTCCATATTTTCACTCCTCACTTTACAGTTGGTTTTCACCAGCTGCTCTTGGCAGATAACGCGGACGATACCGCGGACGATACCGCAGACCCCAGCCTCGCTCGCGGGGGGCTGTGTCCACCCGAACGCGTACTCGTTCAGGCATGCGGAATCTCTGCCAAGCTGCGCTAAAATCCTTCAGTGGGCATCAGAAACCTCTCAGGACCAAGTTGGACATCTGTAACTGAGCTGGACATTTAGTCCTGACAGGTTCGGCGCGGAGCGTGACCACGGCGCGGATCCGGGAACCCGTGCCCCCAGCGCTGGTGCGTGCAGCTTGCGCCCCTTGGCGGTGACCGCTGGTTTGGAAACGTACACGGATGCGACAAACGTGTCTTCGCTGGAATCTTGAGTCCTAAATTCTCAAATGCAGTTGGCTTGAGAAAAAGAATAGTTATGGCGGGTCACACTCATGAGAGGCGATATTTTATTTCTTGGAGTCTGAACTGTGTGATTTTATAAAAAAGAAACGCTGCACCTACTAACAGCCCATGTTGGTGCCCTTCCAGTGGTTTTATTCCTTGTTGGGGGTTTTCTTTTTAATCTAACCTCTGCTAAGAACTGAAAACTCTTAAGCATGAGCAATAGTTTACAAAGATCTTACCAAACACGCTATTATGTAGTGTCAGTTGGTCACTTGTGGGAGGCGACTGTTACATAATGTTCAGAATGTCTCCAAAAGGCAAGAATAAAATCCCAACTCAATTTTATTTATAGTCCTATTTTCTAAGGTATCACTCTGAAACAGCATGATGTCATGGTGAGAATGAGCCAGAGAAATTTGGATTTGAATTTTGCTCCAACCTATTACTTCCTGCAGGACCCTAGGGCAAATTACTTGGACTCTTTGGGCCTCCGTTTTCCCATCATTGTCACCTCCTAGTTGTGAGTATGTAGTGTGTGCTGTATGCAAGGCACTTACAGAAGTGCCTGGCCTGTGGAAAGTTCTTAGTGAACATTGACCAAATGAAGGCTGTCCGTTGAATATTCTGCTACATTTTCTTTTAGCTTTTTTGCCCTCAGGGACAGTAGGTGTTGGGGCGGGGCGGGTATATTTAACTTTTAATCCCTTAGTAGTTCATTGTGGTATATGGTGTAAGGTGAGGTTCTAACCTGGAGATTTTTCCGATGGACCGTATTTTTCAAAGTACCATTGGCTGAGCAATTTCTTCTTCCTTCCCCATTGATTTTTGTAAGGTTGTAGAGTTTCCTTTAACGTTTATCATGTTCTTCCGCCTGTCAGTCTGTTTCGGGCATGCCATATCTAGTCCATTAGCTCCTGGTCAAATCTTGTCCTAATACGTAGGTTAGTGGGTTTTTCTTTTGCCATTTTATTTATTCTTTTGTTGGGGTATAACTTATATTGAATGAAGTGCAGCAGTCTTAAGTGTACAGCTTGAATTTACGTTTCCGCTCTTGTAATTACCACCCACCTCAAGTTAGAGACCCCAGATGGCTTCCGTATACCTGTTTCCTAAGGTGACCACAGCTCTAATTTCTATCAATAGATTCAGGGATTTTCTTTGTATCAAAAGGAACAGATAATTTCTATTATATTCGTTTTCTGCACTTACTGAAATACCCCTATGATTTTCTCTCTTTTATTCTATTACTGAGTTGATTATATGGGTTGATTTTCAAATGTTAAATTAACTTTGTATTCTTGTCATAAATCCTACCTGGTTATGATGTGTTATTCTTCTTATATATCAAAGGATTTGAGTTTCAAATATCTTGATTGTGGTTTCTGTGCCTTTGTTCATGAATGTTATTGGCCTGTCATCTTCCTTTCTTACAATGTGCTTTTCCGATTTTACTATTGAGGTTATTCTTGCCTCATCACATGATGTAGGCAATGGTTAACTTTTTCTGTTCTCTTATCATGTAAGTCTGCTATTATTTCCCTTTTAC
>VMDR010035325.1:0-10800 GCA_007922815.1 Macrotus californicus | reverse complement strand
TATTTTATATTTATTCATTCTCACTTATTTTATTTCTTCATTTATACTTGCCAAGTATAAGCATGGTTAATTTGTTTTCTTAAAATGCTAGCTCTTGCATCTGTCTAAGTTGTTTAAGTTCTTATACAGGAGGGATGGTAAAAGAATTGTTTGAATCAAAAGAGAAAGAATTAATGAGGCCATTTCTCTGTGCCTGAAGGCTGTGAGTTCAACTTTGTGAGACCTTATAGGGTGAGGACCTTGAAAATCTCCACAAATTGCTGTGACCTCATTGTTTATGTGTCACACAATCATAAAACACAAAGAGATCTACCACTCCAAATATGGGACATATTAAGATAGAGTCGTAAATTGGTGCTTATGCAATGACTGTTCTGGACAATTGAGGACTTCTTTTTTTTAACTGTCCTCATCTGATGAAAATAAAAAGAGGAAATGGAAAACAGTCTCCTCCACACTGAATATAAGAGCCATTCTTGGAATTAATCAAAGGAGAGAATGAGGAAAAATCAGTGAGGTTGGTTTTTAGGGACTTTGCTCTCAATTTTTATTGAAAAGAAAAGACAAAAAATGTTGGAGTATAATAATAATATCTTCAGATTTCCAGCAAAGATGGAGGTATAGATACACTTCATTTCTTTGCACAACAAAAAGGAGGATGACAACAAATTTAAAAACAAAAAATGACCAGAAATGCCAGAAAATCAAACTGTGTGGAAGTCTGACAACCAAGAAGTTAAAGAAGAAATATTTATCCAGACTGGAAAGAGGGGCAGAGATGGGCAGCTGTGGTGGGAGGACACATGGCAAAATGGTAGACTGGGTGGGCCAGGAAGTCCCTCATTCACCTGCGGATGAGCTGGGAGAAACAAATGGAGAGCAAGACAGACTGCACAACCCAGGATTCCAGCGCAGGAAATGAAGCTTCAAAACCTCTGGCTGTAAAAATCTATGGGGTTTGTGGCAGTGGAAATAATTCCCAGCCTCACAGGAGAGTTCATTGGAGAGAACCACAGGGTTCTAGAATGTACACAAACCCACCCACCTGGGAATTTGCTTGTGGGTAGTGACTGAAAGCTAGCTCAGATCTGAGCAAGCAGCATTGTTCCCTCTCTGACCCCTCCCCCACATACAGCACCACAACACAGTGATGCTGGTTGCTCCACCCAGGCAAATATCTAAGGCTCTGCCCCTTACAACGTAACAGGTGCACTGAGACAGAGAAATATGGCCCAAATGAAAGAACAGAAAACAATAAAAACTTCAGAAAAAGAACTAAGTGAGGAGGAGATAGCCAAACTATCAGATGAGAGTTCAAAACACTGGTAATCAGGAAGCCCGCAGAAATGACTGAGTATGGGCACAAAATAAAGGAAGAAGTGAAGGCTATGCAAAGTGAAATAAAGAAAAATATACAGGGAACCAACAGTGAAGAGAAGGAAAGCAGGACTCAAATCAACAGTTTGGAACAAAATGGAGAATAAACATTCAACCAGAATAGAATGAAGAAACAAGAATTCAAAAAATGAGAAGCTTAGGAACCTCTGGGACAACTTCAAATGCTCCAACATTTGAATCATAGGGGTTCCAGAATGAGAAGAACAAGAACAAGAAACTGAAAGCTTATTTGAAAAAGTAATGAAGGAAAACTTCTCCAATCTGGCAAAGGAAATAGACTTCCAGGAAGCTCAGAGAGTCCCAAAGAAATTGGACCCAAGGAGGAACACACCAAGACACATCATAATTAAATCACCCAAGATTAAAGATAAGGAGAGAATCTTAAAAGCAGTGAGAGAAAAAGAGACAAAAGGGGATCTGCAAAGGAGTTCCCATAAGACTATCGCTGGTTTCTCAAAAGAAACCTTACAGGAAAGAAAGGGATGGAAAGAAGTATACAAAGTCATGAAAGGCAAGGACCTACAACCAAAATTACTCTATCCAGCAAAGCTTTCATTTAGAATGGAAGGGCAGATAAAATGCTCCCCAGATAAGGTCAAGTTAAAGGAGTTCATCATCACTAAGCCCTGATTATGTGGAATGTTAAAGGGACTTATCTAAGAAAAAGAAGATTAAAAATACAAACAATAAAATAGCAACAAACTCACAAGTATCAACAATTGAACCTAAAAAACAAACCAAAATAAATAAATAAATAAACCTAAGCAAACAATTACAACAGGAACAGAATCACAGAAATGGAGATGACATGGAAGATTATCAGCAGGGAGAAAGAGGGGGGAAAGGTACAGGGAATAAGAAGCATAATTGGTAGGTACAAAGTGGACAGGGGGAGGTTAAGACTAGTATAGGAAATTTAAAAGCAAAAGTATTTACTTATACATACAACCCATGGACATGAACTAAGGTTGGGGGGATGTTGATGGGAGGTGTTTCCAGGTGAAGGGGTAAAAAGGAAAGAAAAAAAATGGGACGACTGAAATAGCATAATCAATAAAATGTACTTTAAAATAAAAAATAATGTCTTTATTGCTGAGTGATGATTAGCTAATGTGTCAGCCTTCCATAATGAGGAAACACTTGAAAAATTAAAATGCACTTATTTTATTGATAAAACATTCTAATCTAGATTCACTTCAGTTGTCCTGAAACTCATCTGCAATGTGTTATCTCCTGGCAAATATCATCAAGTACTCCTCTGAGCCAGGGGATACATTGCTTCCTCAGTGTACGTTCCCATTTCCAATATATGTTAGCTAGACACTGTCTTCAGTCCACACGTCTGTGGTCAGCACTAGCCTTGTTCCTGCTTCCACATGATATGCCTAGTGTTTCATCTAAGATGTTCTGTATTCTGCTGTTGACTTTATCAATCAAATCTGCTGATCAACAAGCTAAAAGAGGACTCTTGGTTACATAATATTGATTCTCCTTCTTTTTGTCATATATTAGCAAATGACAGCCTTTCTAAATGTTAGTTGTGTCATCCCTTTTTGGAAGTTTGAACTATACTTCATATGGTTTTATGGTACAGTAATTTTTTTAGAATGCTGTACTACCAGGGCAAAATCAGTGTCACCCTTTGGTTGTTAGAATACTGCCAGTTAAGACTCAGGATGGAGGTGAGATGCCCATTCAATAACAGAGCCTTGGTTATATCTTCCTCCATTGTATTCAGGCAGTGTGATTTAGGCACTCAGGTGCACAGAGAATAGGGACACATGGATTCTGATAGTGGAAGTGTTTTTAACAATATCTAATGATGTAAATTTGTGAATTATTGTTTTAAAATTGGATTCACAATTTAATTTGTAAAAGTAAAAATTTGAACATGTTCTCTGATGTGTATTATCAGTGACATTGCTTGGACTGAGGCTCATGTTCATAACTGTAGGCCTGACACTGCGAGCTTGGCAGAGGGAAGGGACACTGAGCACATAAACATTTATAAATGAAAGAAACTGCTTATTTCATCCTGTGGATACCTCTGAAGCATTTTATCCCTAATCTCACAAATCTGGAAAAATGTGGTCACTTGATACCTGTTAAAAGAAAGTGGCCACACCTAAACTTACAGAGTTGCTGAGAGATCAGGTGAGAAAAATGACTGTGATATTGGAACTGCTGGGTCAAAAACAGTTCCATTTTTAGTTTTTTGAGGAAATTCCACACTGTTTTCCACAGTTGCTGAAACCGTTTGCATTCCCACCAACATTGTGATAGTATGTTGTAAACTGTTTGTACATTGCTGAGAAAATATGAGGGACATCTGTCACCTCATTTGCAGGAAAGCATCTTAAAGAGATCAGGGCTTCCAACCCCATACTAATACAATCACCAAAACAACTCTTTCTGCTGTAAATCTTTAAACTTCAAGCCTAAGTAAAATTCTTTCTCTCACATTTTAATGAAATCAAAATAAATACAATTACTGAACAGAAGCCAAAGATCACAAGAGGCTAGAAGTGAAGCAAGGATATGGTCAATATTGTTTGTTTGAATTCTGGCACTGTTTTCTTGGTGAATATTTCATTAATGAGAGGGCTCCAAGGGGGCAAGGATGGCCCTTTGTTCCTCCTGATAGATGTCTGCTGCTGTTTAATTCTGAGTTGGGATAGCTGTGTGGTGCTCAGGAAACTCGAGACCCTAATGAGGACATAGTCCAGCAGAACATGAGAGATTAAAACCACAAAATTTTAAAATCCCCTCGAGGAAGAGCTTTTCCCAAAGATTAGACATTTGTTCTTGAAATTATTTTCAGGAATACGCAAATATGCACCTATCTTCCTGTATCCTTTCCCTACATCCATTCTTGACCTTGAAACTCACATTTTTTTCTTTAAGCCAAGTAAAAATAAACTTAAGAAGTATTAAGAACCTTTAAAGTAAACATTTAAATAAAAAATTGGGCTTACAATTAATATTCTGCTTTGTGATTAAAGTTGTTGATTCCTCATAATAGAGCTAAAGGTATTTGATAAATGAAATATCAGTATTATTGCATTTTCCACAGAGTAATTACGGCTGCTAACCAAAGAGAAGAAAGATATCTGAGCAACACAGAAAATAAGTAATTATCTGTAGTCCATTTGAGTAAATCTCACTTTCTTGGAGAATTTTTCTTTTTAGACCATATAAGTAATTTCTAATGATGTAAATACCTATTCACTTTCATTAGGCCATATTATTATGTATTAAGGATAAAGTCTTGATTTCTCTCTCCAGAGGTGTCTTGTCAATGTTTGCTTTCAGTTGCAGCTGTATATAGTGCATACCCAGATCATTATGAAATTCAAAATAAGGTGACAAATCAGGTTTGTGTTTCTCTAACACAAATGCAGTTGTGTTTCACTTACTCCAAGATCATGAACTCATACATTCATAATTTCTCTTCAGGACAGGGGATGGTGTTGCTCAAAAAAGAAAAACAGAATGGTTTCAGCTACTATTTGTCCTCAACAGGATTGCAAACATCAAGATGTTGCCATTTGTACATTGCCATTCTTCACTCAAAGGCAGCACCAATCAGCAATCACAAAACAAAAACCGGTGCATGCTTCCCTTGAGGCAGGGTAGATTTTTAATCCCAAATGAGGTACTGCCTCTGCCTTCTATTTGGGTATGCCTCATTCAGATTGGCCTTTGAGAGTATGTGTAGGTGGAGGAGCCCTTCAGATACATCTACTGTTTATATTAGCTTGTGAGCTGGAGACAATATTGCTATAATCTCTTAGTTCTTCATATCCAGCAAGTCCAAATAGGTGAAATAGAGTAAGGATGATATTTTTTCCTGATCACACCACTAAATTTTTTTATTCTCTACCTCACTGAAAAAATAGTTTAGGCCAATTGTTGACTTAAATAGGTGCTGGGCAGATGTGTCCAATGTCCTTAGGCATATTTGTCCACCTTAACGACAGTGTAACTGGCACAGTCAATGAAAGATGATGAAATAAGGCCACCAGGAGCATGGGCTTGTCCCAGCACTGACCTTTTAGACGTTTACAGAATTTATGCCTAATTCTGGACTGATGATTTGCTGATGGGGTATACTGGAACTCTCCAGCCTTCTCTATGAACTTTTCTTACAAAGGGAAAAAAATAACACAGAATTATATAGGAATCCTGCTTCTAAAAATCCTCTAAACTTCCCTTTTTAAATTAAAGGATAGTATAACCAATAGACAGAGTTTATATAATACATATTAGGCTTCTGTGCAAGAAACAGTGAATAAGTAAAAGAGTTTCTGAATGAGAATGCTTAATTGACTACCTAACACTACATTCATTTTGAATTTTGTTCCCTCAAGCAGTACTCTGGTTAGGCCTCCTCTTAATGACAAGTACTCTCTTTGAGAAATGAAGTAGCTATGTCATCAAATAAGTACCACAATTGAGACCTCACATTTTCAGATATCTTATGTAACATCCCTGCCTAGAACCTAGAGGCCTGATGTTTGTCAGTGAGTAATTATGGAAGCAGTTGATGAAATGAGAGTGTTTGGGGGCAGAAAGAACCTTTTATATTCTTTTTTTAAAATTACTTTATTGTTGTTCATTCACAGGTGTCTGCATTCCCCCCCACTCCCCCCCCACCCAGAAAGAACCTTTAAAGCAAAGACTGTTAACTTGTTTCATCTGGCCCAACACACTGCCCAGTGTTTAAAGAAATATGGTTTTGCAGTTAATAATATAAAAAAACTCAAAAGCTTCACATAAAAATTCGAACTTCTGTCATGTCTTGGAAGAATTCCTGACTTTTATTCTAGTGTAGCACCTGTTAGAGATAAATTGTCCCCTTTAGCTAGCCTGCACCCTCTGTTTTCCTACCTGTAGGCATTGGAGTCATAAATCTCATTCCTACTGATTTTTATAACCCAGCCCTATAACATACCCTGGCACAGAGACATGCTCATATCGATAATATTAAATGAATGAAAAAATCCTCTAGGAGAGTGTCAGAAACTTGCAAAGACATGTTCTCAGACTAAAACCTCCCATGAATATGAGAGTCCCCTGAATTCTAGTCCCATGTGCCGTGCATTAAAATAACCTGTTTACATAAATACTTGTCCCTGGAGATTCTGAGCCACCTTAAGCAGTCACCATTTACTGGACCCCATACAGAACCATGACTAAGTATGCCATCTGTATTTGTCATGATTTTTTCAAAGACTGAAAACCCTGCTGTGTCCTCAACTCAGCTTTAACTTTTAAAAGAAACATGTAGAAATTTATTCAATCTTAATGTTTGGAAAAGTCATAAGAAGCTGAAAGTTGGTTTGGAATTATTAAAGCTATTCTCCAGACTCTCCCTAGAGAAAAACCTAAACTTTAATGCCCTAAAGGTGTTTGGAAACTGTGGTAATTTGAATAAATAAAAGTCTGGTTAAACTCTTGAAAATTATGCCAGCTTCAAAGCTAAATCAGTTTTCTGAGATTGTTAATGTTATATTGTTAATTAAAGGTTTTTAGCTTGTTAGTTTGTAATATTTATTTATTTATTTAAAGATTTTATTATTTTTAGAGAGAAAGGAAGCGAGGGAGAAAGAGAGAGAGAGAGAAATATCAATGTGTGGTTGCCTCTCATGCACCCCCTAATGGGGACTGGACCTGCAACCCAGGCATGTGCCCTGACTGGGAATCGAACCAAGGACCCTTTGCTTCATAGTCCAGTGCTCAATCCACTCAGGGACACCAGTGAGGGCAGTTTGTAATTTTTAAATGTAATGCAATAAAATTCTGGAAAAAGTTTCCCTTAGCTTATTTTAATTTTTAAAAAATATTTGTCAGTGTATTAAAGGAAAAAGAAAAACGGGTTCTGCTCCATAACAAATAAGTCTTCCCTGGAGTGCAACATGCCATTTCCATGATCTAATTAAACATCAAGGCTTCAACTGAATAGACAGCATGCAGCAATGAAATTTGATCTCCATTTTACAGATGGCGAGGCCAAGGCAGGAAGAAGTTAAATGCTTTTGAAGACCACACAGCAAGAGGATGGCAGAGTAGGAGCGGGGCCTGACCACTGCCCTGAGCTTCCCTGACCATGTCCATGAGACCTCTCAAGAAAAACTGAGGGGCTGGCAAGAGGACCTGCTGCGAGGGATCTAGACTCATGGTGGGGTTGCAGTAGGTCTCCCATAGGTCTGCCTTAAAAACATCTCTTACAATTCATGGGCTGTTACTTTGCCAAGGTACTTGTCTGAGTCCCTTTTCCATCACTTTTAAAATTGTTATAACAATATTCATACTTAACATTTGCAGTCAGGCTCACTTAGAACTCATGTATGAAGAATCTCTAACAGTAATAGACATTGAGTAATGTTATTTCCCTTTGACCCAGAAACTTGACCACAAATAGAAAACTATTACTTTCTCACATTCCTGGGCTAAGAAATCCTATGTCTACCATGCCACCCTTCAGGAGGACTGGGGAGGGTGTTCAGATCCAGCCCAGGGTCAGAGAGCCCTTTAGAAGCTTACAGGATTTCAGCCATTTCTTATATCTATTCCATTAGCACTCTTTTTATGATACTGATATATTGCTATAATTACAAACATCATCTTCCCACAATCCCTCACCACAAATACTTGCTTACATTCTCTGGGCCTCCCCATATTTACAAGTGTTCAATTCCTTACTAAAGGGTCTTCCTTATACACAGGATAAACAGTGTAAGCATTCTATTGCTGCAACATCATATTTCACTACTGGCCTCAAACTAAACATAAGTTTCCTTTCAAGATTATTTGTAATGAAGGGTGAACTAATAATTATGAATCAATGATGTTTGGTATCAGTATTAAAAAGAGAGATAATGAAGTAGTTAATAGTGAATAGACTTGAAATAGTGTATATTACAAAACCCACATGGCTATTAAGATCAGAAAGCTGTGTGCCTTTGCCAGGGAATCAAGCACCCATATTCACTAGCCAAGCTCATGGAAGTCATCCTTTATTCTCTTCACTATCCCACATTTTACATACCACATGCCTTTCAGCCCCTCACAGAACTGTCTCCTTTCCTTCACTCTCCTGGGTCTGGCTATATTCTGACCCTCAGCATTCATTTCATGCTTTAATTATGGGAACAGTCTTCTAGCTCATGTCCAATATCCATCCTCTATACAGAAGCAGAGTATCTTCTAAAATGCAGATTTTACCCTGTCCTTTTCTGTTCAAAATCCTTAGGGACTCTCCTGGGCCTACAAAGAAGGACAACAGTATTCTCCCAGAGCAGGTCCTCTCTTCTTCAATGCTCCCTCCTTTCATGGCAGTTCCCATCCTTCACACACACACACACTGACTGCCCCCTCTTTCCCTGAGCCTGTCACATTGGGCCCTGCTTCAGTGCCTTGTCACCTTGTTCAATTTGCTTCCTGCAACTGGCAGGTTTCTAGAGCAACCACTTCACTGATCCTGTTTCTTACATGTGCCTGTGTCCATGGAACCCTTCTCAGCAACTGGTCTTCTAAATGTGTCTCCTTCTCATGCCTGCTGTTCTGTGGTGTTGTGTGGCTTGATTACCATGATTTGGTATGGACCAGTTGTTCTTTATCCTCCCTGGAACTCAGTACACAATGTCAACTGAAGATGTATTATGGATAGAAAGTTCTCAGTATTATGACTTTGATATGGCCTCCCCACATCCTCTCTCTTAATACTGTTGCAACTCCTATTAGATGTATAATGAATATTCTTATTCTCTACATATCTTAAACTTTTGTTCCTATTTTCTATCTCTAGATAATTTTCTCAGTTCAATCTCTCAAGCATTCACTCTTTCTTCAGTTAACTCCTATCTGCTGGTACATTACCTTTTGTTTATCTCAATTACTATAATTTTCTGGAAGTTTACTTACTTAGCTTTGTCTTGCTTGTTTTGTTTTTCCACCTAGTAGCTATTATTTCATTTAAGTTTCTAGTCATTTATCTTTTTAATATGTTAAAACAAGCTTACTGTTCATTTCTTTCAGACAGCTTGATTATCTTAAATTGTGCATTATTTTCACTTTTGTTGTGTCTTCTCCTTTTTCACAATTTATACTTTTCTTGTGTAGTTCATAATCCTTGTTTCCAAGTTCATCTTCCAAAAGATTTATTTATCTGTAGGCACTCAGTTCTCTGGAAAATTCCAAAAACAGTGGCTTAGCTTTTGCTTCCACAGGACACCTGACCTCGTTTCACTCCCATTTCTTGGAGATTCTCATACCCTGTAGGAATATACCCTTGAACCCCATGACACTGATGCATAGCAAGGCTTTATTTTTGATATCTCACAGGTTACTTTTTATTTCCTTTCTACTCATAGCCCTAAGGTGAACAGCAAGTTTTCTAATTGCTTCTGTGTTTAGAGTTTCCCTTTATGGAAGGACAGCCCTTTCAGATTCCCACTGTCTGAAGAGTATCTGGGATCCAACCTCCAGCTTTCCACAGGTCTTCTGTCCTATCTCCCATCCTGGTAGGCCTTGTAGTCCTCATCTTCACCCTTTAGGACTTATACCCAGTTTCACCCGTCCACTAGCCAAAGCATCTGATCACAAGCTACTTTTCTAGCCTTCAGTTTCCTTTTAATTTCTGGCATGTGGGAATTTTTATTTCTTTCTACTAAGCTCAGCTATGTGTCTAAAAATATTTTATTTTGATTACACTTATCCAAAATTTTTCTGTTTTGTAACTGGAAAGCAGTACACATTAGCTTTGTTCCCTGTTATATTAACTAGAATACTCCCTCTGGGCTCTGCAGACCTTGAATTAACAGGTGTGGTTTTTTCAGCATTCAGTAAGTGCTTGCGACAGAGGAAATATTTAAGCTTGACTACTGAATACATAAAATCTGAGGTGAATCTCACCTTCTCTGCTCAGCAAATGGATGTAGAAAACCATGAAATCCTTCTAGGCCTCAGTTTCTTCATTGTCAAACCAAAGGAAAATGATCTCTCTCCTGTTGCCTCACACAAAGAGCAAGTTTGTTTATTTTTTTAATTACTTTATTGTTGTTCATTTACAGTTGTCTGCATTTTCCCCCCCGCCTGTCCTCCCCCACCACAGCCAATCCCATCCCCCTCTCCCGCTCCCACCCTCCCCCTTGGTTGTGTCCATGTGTCCTTTATAGTGTTTCCTGGAAACCCTTCCCCACACTGTTCCCTCCCTTTTACCCTCTGGCCATACACAAAGAGCAAGTTTTGAAAGTAAGGGAGTAATATCATGGTAGAACTTTTTATTTATTTATTATTTATTTATTTAATTGTTGTTCATTTATAGTTGTCTGCATTTTCCCCCCACTACTCTCCCCCCCAGCCAATCCCAACTCCCTCCCTTGTGCCCACCCTCCCCCT
>VMDR010035324.1:0-10800 GCA_007922815.1 Macrotus californicus | reverse complement strand
TAATTGCTGGCTCATCCTATATGGACTGTCAGTCAATAAAGAATATAAATCCAATGCAGGAAGTTAACAAAGTATGTTGACATTTATGAATGTCTGGGATTGATTTCTATTAAAGTTAAACATTTTTTAAATTGGTTTTAATTTTGTGTTTCATTTCAGCCTCAGGTTCTTCTTTGTAATCACTATTTTGAGGCTTGCATTTTAAGAACTTGTGAATTCAAAGGTACTCCAGAATTAGAAATCAGAGGTTTTTTAATGGATTCCTGAGAGTTCACAAATCCAAATTGCCATGATTTAATGTGGTGAAAGTCTCCAAATGAGGCACACTACCTTTCAGATTCATGAAAACAGGTAGCATATTAGTTTAGAATTTGAAATAGTGAATTGTATCACAATTGTTAGTGTAAGAATTGAAAAGGTGCCCTGACTGGTAGGAAGTCAATTTATCTCTCTGAACTCTTGGTTCATACCTATACATTTAGAATAATAATTCCTTTCTAATGAGAATTTTAGAGATTGCTGGTTGAAGTAAAGAACATAGCTTACTATAAGCATTAAAAAATGCTAATCAAAACAGCATCAGCTGGAGAAGCGGAGAGCTCAAGCGCAGCCACTGTGTTCCCCCAGGAGAACGCAACAAGCCTAGAAAACCTGAGCAGCCTGTCACCAAAGGCGACTGTGAAGCAGTAGGAAAAATGTGAACCATTTTATATTAAAATATAAATTTTGCTTTGGTTCATGATTCTAATATAATCTTATGATTAATTGATTCACTATTTCTTAAATTGAGTATTTTCACATATATCTCATTTAATATTCATAAAAACTACTGAGCTATCTTTGTCTATTTTTACATTTAATTTGACAGATGAGAAAACTGAAGTAATAAAAACTTTCCCAAACTCTAACGACTTGTCTGTGGAGCCTGCATTGAAACTGATCTGCCTCAAAGTTTATGCTCTGTTTTTTAATTTATTCACATAGTTAAAAACTTCAACAATATAAAAAGATGAATAGATTAGTAGTCTTTTAGTTTTTTATGCAGATTCCAGCAAATAAAAATATGTTCCTAGATATGACATCAAAATCCATAAAAGAAAAAATCAATAGATTTAAAAACTTAAGAGGATGAAAGACAAGCTACAGACTATATCTAGAATATATAAAAATTATAAAAAGAACAATTATAAAATGAGACATAAACTGGTATTTCACCATAGAAGAAGTATAGATGGGAAATACATTACACCATGTTCAACATCATTAACCGTCAGAATAATGCTGATTAAAACCACAGTGAAATAATTTACAGCAACTAGAACAGCTAAAATAAAAAACAGTGATAATATCGAGCATTTGTGAAGGAGGCTATGGAGTAACTGGTCTCTCATTTGCTGGTGGGATTGTAAAATGGTTCAGCCACTCTGGAAAACAGTTTGGCAGTTTCTTATTAAACTAAACATGCATTTACCATCTCACCCAGAAATTGCACTCTTGGGCATTTATCCTAGAGAAATGAAAATTTAGTTTCACACAAGTTCATAGAAGCTTTAAGTGTAACAGCAAAATACTAGAAGCAACTTAAATCTCCTTTGCCCCAGATGTCCACGTCATGGGTGAATAGTTCTGTCTTTGTGCCACTGTTTACTCACTTAGCTGGAGGATTATATAACTTGTCTCCAAGATGGGGCAACAATCCCTCCCATCCCGCATTCAGCTGGACAAATTGGCACATCCATTCATAGAGAGGAATTGAAACAAGCAACGAGCTGGACTGACCTCAAGGGTCGTATGCTTAATAAAAAAAATTGATCTTGAAAGATTACATACCTGTGATTTAATTTATATAAGATTCTGAAAATGACAAAGTACAGAGACGGTGGACCATGTGGAGTCAGGATGTGGAGGGTATGTTCGGAAGAAGGTGGCACAGACCCGAGGAGGCAACATGGAGGTGCTCTTCAGTAGTGGTGATGGAACAGGTCTGTACCTTATTTGTGGTGCTTGTTACCCAAATTAATACGGAGCATAAAACTGCAAAGAACTGTGTGCACACAGATGAATAGAGGTTAAAAAATGGCGAAAACTGAGTAAGGTCTGTAGTCTAGTTAACAGTAACACACTAATGTCAATTTCCTGGTTTTGGTAATGCACTATATCACTATACACTGTCCTATAATTATGATATACTATCGTTGTACTTTTGATATTGCCGATTGTGGAAATTGATTGAAGACTACATGGGATTCTTTGTAGCATTTTCACAGCTTCCTGTGAGTCTATAATTTCAAAATAAAAAGTTTTTAAAAAAAGCGCATGTGGGATGGGAGGGATGATTGACACAATACACCGGCTGAGTAGTTAGTGGCACAGGCAGAGAACCCGAGCCCTTGCAGCCAGCAAGCAAAAGCCACGATCCCATGGTCAGCTCGCATCGGGGCAACGCCGCAGAACCCTCAGGGCTCCTTCTCTATTAACTCATGCTCAGGATGTGGCAGCCTGCCTTTGAGGGTGCAGAGTCTACTAGGCAGAGCCACTAACTGGCAAAAATGAAAGAGAAACCTAAGCAAAGACCCAATCCTGAAAAGGAGCCCTAAGTGGAGAAAGGAATGAGCAGCCTGGAGGGTATGCAGCGAGGGGTATGCACCGAGCCTCAAGTCCAGTGCTGCCACTGTGACTCATCACCAGATCCCAAAGTGTGGGGTTCAGAGTCAGGTAAAAGGCAGAGACTCTTGAAAGAGCTCTGGAAGTGGGACAGACCGAGCTCACAGAGGATTTATAGGGGTGGGGGTGGGGGGCTAGAAAAGGCAGAGGGTCAAAGAACAAAGAGAAAGCAGGAGCTTTAGTTTTCTAAGGAATTCTGAATTTTGCCTTCTTCCCTTTACCATTGCACTTTTCACATGTTTTCAATTATGAAATAACTGCAAAATATTTCTTTTTATGGAGTTAAATACTGATTTATAAGAATTATTAAGGTTATACTCAGATGGAATCAAACCACATACAGTAACCAAAGTCTCTATTTCTTTGTGTGTGGGGTCGGGGGAGGTGGTTCTGAATAGCAATGTGCTTTATGGACACGGTCCTTGCTTTTTTCTTTGAACAAGAAAGACAAACTTCTAAAATAATCTCAGTGTAATCTCCCAACAAAGCTATGTCAATACATTGAAGAATTTGGGCTTAAAAATTTTCCTGACCAAGTGGTTCTCCTGTTCACTTTCCAAGATAGTAAAAAGGCAAGTTATGTGCTCTTTCACTCCATCCCTGCACCCCAGGGTGCTGAGAATAGGCTATCGAGGGAGTTCTGAGTTCCCATTAATTGTGAATGGCCATGTGAGTCCATGCCTCTCATTATATTCCAAGCCCCTGCCTTTCCACCCCATCCTGGAGAAGAATGTTTTGTGTAGAACGCGCTCCATGGCCCTGCAGTGGTCCCAACTCCAGGCTCTCGTTGTCCACGTATGGCTGTGACTCAGTCTCCCATTTGCATGTCAGAACTGTCAGGTCCTGGCCACACATTCCAGCTGCTTTCTTAGGACCTAATTTCATTTCTAGAGATAGAATGCCTGGCTTTACACAGAGCACATTTTATGAATCAATTTGATAGTCAATTATTCCATACAGAGGAGAGGCCTGTTTTCATTGGCTACTGAATAAACAGAGCTTCAAAATCTTGGATTAGGGTGGGATACTATTTAAATAAAGTTAGAACACTTGGAATAACAAAAACAGAAGACATTGTGAATAATAGCTTTAGTGATAAATGCACTTGCTCAGTTGCCCTTATAACTTTTAAATCTGGCATTTATTTCACACAGATTTTTCCATTAAACATAATTCCAAGTGCTACCAAACATCACAATGGCTATATTTTAACAATGACAGTAGTGGCTATAAAGGCCAGGATTTCAGCTAGCAGAAGTTTTATGCACTAATTTAACAGGAAGATGATTCTGAATTTAGCTTCACATTTCGAATGAGTGTGTTGCATGAAAGCAGGAAGTGATGCTTCAGCAGGAAGCCAGGTGGCCCATGGATGAGGAATGAGTTCAGAGATGTTGAGCCCCAGCAGTTGGGTGACACTACAGTCAGCTTGCTGGCACACCGTGCCCTCCCTGACTACTATTGCAGCCTCTCAGTAAGAATCTCGTTCACACCTTTCCTAGCTCAGTGGGCTGCCATCAAAGTTAGTTTAATACACATACACACAAAGCTGTTTGAGCCTCTCTGACATAGTAGGAATCAGCTTTCATTTTCTATTCTAAAATAGGCTCTTCTTGTGAAAGCAGGACCTGCACTTCAAGGCCCTGGCCTTCAGGAACAACTCACAGCCCTTCTCATACATTGTCAATGGCCATGACATTTCCCTGATTCCTCTAGAAAGCACAACCCAGCCTTGACTAGGAGCCCTGGAAACCCTGAGGGGAAGGCCAGTACTATAAACTGCTCTCATCGGAACCAAAACTATTTCCTATCACAACAGGAGAGATCTGCAAATATTTTTTATTACAGAAAGGAGATGGCTAAGTGTTGTGTCTAGTTTTATATTTTATTTTGAGTCTTGGTTCCATGACTCTTATTCAACAAAGCATCTTGTTACACTTCCAAAAAAGATTTGAGTGACAGTATGTATTGCAGAGCTCTGCTAATTGCTGCATGTTTTAATCAAAGAGAAAACATGGATTCTATGTGCATTCTCAACGTCAACAGGGAATCGATCAAACTTTATTCTGAGTGTTGCGTAACCAAGCAGGGCGTGGACTGGCCTTCCTTAAATCACCTTCGACCAGATAACTTTTATTTTAGGCAACTACCACCACCTGGCACCCACAATATGTTTGCCATCAGTGGTGTCATTTGTAGGCTAGAGCCAGGGTCGAACATTTGGCTTGATAACATTGCAATGTCATCTCTGTCACTGTAGAAGTCATTGCATTCTGTAGGTGACTTTGCAATTGATCTTGTGGTGAGTTCACAAAGTAGTATGGTAAGTAATCCTAACAGCAATGAGAACTCACCAGTATCTACTGATACACCACAGGTTGTCAATAGTGGCTGGACTTTGCAGCATACGGCCTCCCGGCGGCAAGTCCCACAGGAAGAACTGTGTGTGGGAATCAGGTGTTGCAGCAGTAGCAGCGATGGATGAAATACATGTAGAACCCCAAGAAAGCTAAGCTCTTAGCTGTGGCAGTGAGGACAGCAGGGGGTTTTCCTGGCCTTAATCGAGACAAGAAGCATTGATGATGTGGCTTAAGAAGATGTTCCGATACCTGAAGTGATGTGTGATGTGGGACTTTAGAACTTCCCACAAAAAACCACTTTCTTCCCTAATGGCTTAATGCCAGTCCCTGACAATGCCAAGTGGAAACTTTCAGCTATATTAACTGTTAGAGTCTTATAATCTCATGATGCATGGTGGCCACAAGCAGCTTTGGCAAAAGTCCTGGATAGAAAACCCTGGAAATTCAAGGGACCAAGCTACTCACGTGGCTGGGACTCTGATGTGGTATTCAGAAGATGCAATGCCTTGCGTGGAGAACAGCCAAAGACTTTTCCCAGTTCTCACTGAACCATCCTACCAAGGGCTCCTGGTACCCTGCCTGCTTGCTCACCTTAAGAAAAGGCCACAAAAACCTGTACTTAAATGCTCTTTCTGACCACGTTGCACGGAGTAGGTGACTCAGACAAAACAAGGCTTGTTAATCCTTTCTAGCACTTGTAGACAATTATGAGCCCTGCTACAAATTGGGTAGAATCCTAGGCATTTTTTCTGGCCCCCTTGGAATAGCATCCAGTTCTTTGGCTGAATCTTCCCAGGTGAGGTGAAGCACTATGGTCAGCAATAGCATCATCCCAGTGCAGAACTGAGACAAATGAGATGAGCTAAAGATGTGGTGTCCTTGTGATTGGGTTCTAATCATCAGAGATGTGAGCAAAACCCACATATTGATAGTGCTTTTAAATCGCATCAAGAAACATTGGAAGGTTTTAAAACTTGATTTATTATTCAAGCATAGAATAGGATAGACTCAATCAGACTATGTAAACTTTCCATGGGATCTTGAATCTGTGTGCTGAGTATTTTCTGTTAGGTGTTTAGCTATGTAGGGCATGTCAGCTTATTTGCACTCCAGCATGGTGAGTAGCATGGTAAGCCTGTGGTTCTCTTGGATCCTGTAAAGCTGGGATTCTGTGGGAACATTTATAATGTCACGTTTTTTGTCTCTGTTTTCCTAAAGGGTGGCTGAGGGAGCCAATGGTCCCTCTGGGGCTTTTGCATGAGTCAGTGAGCTGCGCTGCTTGTGAGCTATTGGTGGTCACCCTCCCTCCCTTGCCCTGCCATGGGAAGGTCACCTTTATCATGAATTCCCTCTTCTGTTCTGAAATTTCTTCCCTAAAAGAGATGGAGGGGTGTGTGAATGCAAAAGCAGGTAGAAGAACAGAGGATTTATATGCTTCAAATTCTCTTCCACTTTACAGGGCTTGTCACATGCTCTTTCCCCGACTGAAACATCCTGTGAGAAACAGGTTTCCTTGGCGTCTGAAATGACAGGAATTGCTTAAACTTAGCACTGGGGAGGGAATGCTGCTTCTAGGTAATGCAAACTTAAAATGATTCCAAATGTTTTACTGGGTGCCAGCTGTGCAGCCTTCTGGATAAATCATCTCACATCACACACTTGAGAGCATTTAGGACAGATGTATCCGCTGGCCACAAAGATCCTTCACTGAATACAAGCAGCCACCGCAGAAACCGCCAGCCCAGAGGGAGCCTTCCTCAGCACACCCATTACAACACTGCCACTCGCAGCTCCTCATCCCTGCGGCGCAAGGACAGCTCCGCGGGATGCAGATATCATCCCGCGCAGGGTCTGCATCCCATCAGCGCTGCCCTGGGGACTGAGTTTCCCAGGGTGCACTAGCTATTCACTTTCATATATTTTCCTGCGACCTGGTGAATCACCGTTTGTACCATCTTATATTGTGTGACTCGCTTCAGGCTACTCTCCGCCCACTCTCAGCCATGTCGTTTACGTGAGTCACAACACTCACTTCCTGCTGCTTCACTGGAACCTGATGTATGAACCGTCAGAGCCAAACAAAGAAGCTGCCTTGCTGTGGGTGAATCTGCCCGGGCCTCTCCCAGGCTTATTTTAAAACCATCATTTGCATATGGCTTTACAGTGATGACAACACTGGAGTTTGTGATTTTGTTCCCTTGCTTTTATCAGGAGGCAGATGTGTATCAAATGCAGAATGTGAAATCAACATCTGCTTAAAGAAGTTTCAGAACAAATGTGGCAGGTGGTCTCTCCCTCTTCCTAGCAGTCCCCTTCTCGTTTCCTCTTCCATTTTCCTTTTCTCCATGTGTATTTTAGAAGAAAATATATATATTTCTCCTTGCATGCCCTTTCTAATTTATGACAAAACAGTGTTTCCAGAGGAAGCATTACTAGTTTAATCAGAAAAATAAGAGTCTGTCTAGTTTACCTATACTTGATAAATTTAATACTCTCTGGAGATTTGGTGTTTGCCTGAATGTTGAAGAAGCTAATAACAACCCCTGACTGCTTCCACTGAAGCACCAGGAAGACAACGCAGACAGGTCGGGCGTCTGGGTCAGGTGCTCAGGGCAGGCTTGGCTGCCTCCCTGGTCCGATTCGACTCCCAGGGCCCGCACTGTGGCCCTGGGGCAAATGTTGAATCTTCTTGGCAGAACAAAGGAAATCTTTTCTCAGTTGTTTTACTTAATTGCTTTTTTTTTTTTTCCAGGACACATTTTAAGTTTATCCAAGGGTAAGAGTCAGCTTTTCCTGGATCAGGAAATGATTCTGTAAAATTATTTGCTGGGTTAGGACATGAAATACCTCACTCTGAGGTGAGCTCAGGATCTTGTTCAAGGTTCAAATGCCTCGAAAGTTTAGGTTCTGAAGAAAATGTGACAGGAAACAGTGGTACCCACTCTAGACAGTGACCCATGCACTCTCTGCAGGAGTCCTTGCGAACAGAGAAGGCTGCTCCTCACGGCGTGCTCCTGACCCAGCCGGCCCTGGCTCCGAGCTGCGTGGCCACCCCACAGCTGCGGCCCAGAGAACACTAGGCATGGCATGCTTCTGCTATGTGTTTTAAATTAGCTTAGTCAAGCTATAAATATTTTTGGTAATTTCTGACAAACGAAGTATTTCTAAGGCGGAAGACTGGGTTGTGCAATACAAATTAACTTCTCATGGAGGTGGGGTCTGGAAAACAGAATGGAAGTGTCCAATAGGGAGATATATATATATATCTCCAAATTTGCTCGAGGATTTCTCACTTACCTCAGGCATGAGATTCACACTCCTGCCTGTGGATTCTGATCACCTCCATTGAATGGCAACACCAGCCCCACATGAGTGTTCTCGGTGCACACCTCTTCATGAGCCGCTTCTGAGCCGGTTGGTTTTACCTCGCTTTTCCTGACGAGAAAAATTTCTGTCTTCCTCTGTGCTATGCCCTGTGTCTTCATTTCCCTTGCGAATACTAATGGAGATGCTCTTGTTCCAAGAACCTTCTCTGAAGAAATTTAAACAATTTCTAATCACTTATAATCACCTCTCCTCTTTTGATTCTATAAGCAACATTGTTTATGTGAGCATATATAGTAGACTCTGTCATTCACTCGTGATCCATTCTGATGGTCCTTGGAACAGAAAAATGCTCCAAATGCCATCCAGTATTAGAATGGGGTTAATGATTGAGAGGGTAGAAATGACAGGCCACATACCCAGCATTTTCACCTTTTGATTATCCCTTGTCTCTTTCCTCCTCTTTCTCTCTCCTTCTACTGCTTCACAGTAGGAAAGAGATAAGGGATACTCAAGGAAATGTTAGACAGAGCTGGAATTCTTAAGCTGGACAGAACCTGGGTTGGAAACACTGGGTTGAACCAGGTGATGTTGTGATTTTTCAGACTTTGGAACTAGTCTTGATGTCCTAGTTGGAGCTCTGGTTAACCAGACTGCCGCTAGGACCCTATTGTGACCCCCTCCCCCATTTCCCAGGTGGAGGAAACTTAATGTCAGTGAGGCAGATGGCCCTAATAACTACTGTAATATAATGTTGGTATAAAATAACTAATGTAATATAATGTAAAGAAAATAATGTTGACACTAGGGCATGTAAGGAAGGATGCAAAAAGGAAAGACTTAAACTTATAAAATGCCACCATACTCCACGTTATCAAAGCCTTATGGTTTTGATAAACCATCTGATGGTTTGTGTCTTGTGCTATACGGGTACCACCCAGCAGCAGTTACACACCCATGCTCTTCCAGTCCTGATGATTGGAGGACACACAGGAGAGGGAATCGAATTGATGAAGTAAGTTCGATATGAAATTCAGGTCTAATAACAGGGTGGTGAAATGTAGGGAGCTAGGGCTGATTAGAGGAGGGCTGGGTGTCACAGAAAAGGAAACCTGGTTTGGGATTCAGGTTTTTCTTTTGAGAGACAAGGGGGGTGAGGCAGTCCGTCCACCGAGGTGAGGAGTGCGCCCAAGTGCAGCGCTGAAACATGCAGAACCTGCCTTTACCTGGACTACTAAAGGCATTGCAAAGTCTATGGGGCCACGCAGAACTCTGAATTTCCAATGCTCAGCCTCAAACCTGTTTCTTAACCATTTTGCTCAGTCAGTGGCATTCACCATCCACTCAGTTACTCAAAGGAAAAACCGTAGGGACATTATCAGGTTTTTTTTTTCCCTTTTATTTGCTATTACCCCAACTGTCCACTTCCAAAATATATCCCTAAAACACTCTTTTCTCTCTTCATTGCTCTCACTTGACTATACAGACTAGGTTATCTCCATGAGTGTTTTAATGGCATAATCATAATTCTTTCTTCTTGGAAAACAAAAAATGGGAAACCAACATCAAAGTGCAAGGTGGTGCACTTTGGGGCACCAGGCACATCACATTGTCTAGTACTGCCCTGTTCTCCCATCCACACCTTTGCACACTCACCAGTGAGCAGCATGCATGTGAGAGCTCTCCTTGATAGGGGAGAAAGAAGACAAAAGGATGGTGTGTAACTTTGGGCAGGGGACATTTTTCCCATCTGTTGTGCTAGGGTTTATGGGTTTATGTCTGTATTTTAGGAGCTTCTAGAGGAGGGTTCTCCTTTCTTTCCCTCTCTCTATTCCAGCCTCCTCTCAGCCCAAATTCTTCTTATAATTCCCTCTTCAACCCTCAGTTAAAACACGCTCAGTGTACAAATCCTATGACATTTCTTTTTGCCACAGAAAGATATCCATCGGGGGGGTAGCTCTGTCCAAAGAAAAGATTGAATGACTACATTTCAGGGAGATTCAGAGTAGAGACAACATGAAGTGTCAGAGACATGTATTTTTCTTTTTTCTTTCTGGACTATTTTAAAATTTTGCTGGGATTTTGTTTATTTCAGGCTATCTGTAACTGTAATTTTTTTTAAAAGCCTCTTGATAAGAACTCAAAACATATTTAATCTATTTAATTTTAATTTCAACTAATAGACATGAAGACAGTTTTCAGAATTGACTTTACCTCAGGTAAAGGACGTCAAAATGGTAAATGGTCATGCTATTAACTTTCACTAAGAAGATTAGCAATCAAGAATTTTAAAATAATATGACTGTAAATTACCTCATTCTTGAGCACTTTAAGGCCTTTCAAGATATTTTTAAAACAAGTCAAATATATGAAGTGTTAAACAAACAAATAAATTGATGCAAAATTATAAAATTAACCTGGCTTCTGCAAAACTGCCCAGGATTCACCTCTT
>VMDR010035323.1:0-10800 GCA_007922815.1 Macrotus californicus | reverse complement strand
GCCATTTGTGACAACAAGAATGGAACTTGAGGACATTACGCTGCATGAAATAAGTCAGAGAGAAAGAACAGCATATGTTTTCACTTGTATGTGTAATCTAAAAAACAAAACAGAAGAACAAACAAAATGAAACAATCATAGACAGAGAAAACAGATTGATGATTGTCAGTGGGGGTTGGGTTTGGCAGATGAGCAAAACAGATGAAGGGGAATAAGACATACATACTTCCAGTTATAAAATAAATAAGTCATGGAATGTCGTGTGCAGCACAGGGAATATAGTCAATAATATTCATAACTTTGTGAATGTTAGAAACAGGTGGTTACTAGACTTATTGTGGTAATCACTTTGTGAGCTTTATCAATGTTGAATTGCTATATCGTACACCTCAAAACTAATACAATAACATGTCAATTACACTTTAATAAACAAAAAATCTTTTGCAACCATAAGAAAAATCTCAATTGTACTATTCATGAATTTTAATTTTGGTCTCAATTATATAAGGCTGAAGATTTATGACAGTTTTTCTAAGAAAAGATGCACTTCTACAATGCAAAGTATTATTGTTTCCCTTTCTCAGTTCTTTAGGAAATAAATGTAATTTTCATTTCATTAAGGACTAAGCAGATATTCTAAGAGGCCACCTAAAAATAAAGTCAACATACAGCTGTAATGGTTTTGAAGGCTTTGTTGAATGTCAGACCAGACAAACATGTGATTTTTTTCCGGGTAACTATAGTATTTTCCAGGAGCAGCCTCAAGACCAATTTGATAGATGAGTAAAAACCTATCTAAAATGAGTGATGTAAAATTGCGTTGGTGCTCGTTAGACAATCATATTTATGAAACAGTCATTGATTCTGAGATTAGTGGTAAATACTATTAAGATGACCTGAAAGATTTAGAAGGAACACTTCTTTTAAAACACTAAGATATCCTATCAATTCTCTAAAGTTTTTTAGCATTTCAATCAATAATTATTCATTTTCTGAAAGTTCTTACAAGTTCACATGAATCTAAAGACATCTCAAGGTTGTGGCTGAAAAGTTGTCAATACCTATTCTAGGCTCAAGTATTTTTTCTTGGAATTTTGAAGGTTTTTTGAATCAATGAGGTATAAGCTATAAATCCACTGAGTACATGATCCTTTTCAGCTCCATAGATTTCAGCCACATGACCTATGGCTTGCAGTAAATAGAAAAGCTTTTTTTTCCCTGTCATGCTTGACTTGTCTTTTCAATTATCATTCTCAAGTAAACATATACTTTCTGAACTACAGTTTTTATTTGTTGTATTGGGACAATTTTTAAAAATCATTTGTTCTGTTGAAAACTATCTTATGTGTGCATTTAATGCTATTCTGCTTATAAAAATATTTCTGGGCCACACATTATTCAAGAGCTTATAATTCTCATAAGGTTGGGTCTCACATGACAACTCGGTTTAAGAGACTCCCCAACTCACATAGGTCTGAGGGCTAGACATTCTTCCTTTCCCTTTCTCTTCTCCCTTCCTACCTCCCACCTGCTGTACTTCAGAGTACTCATTTTAGAGACTCTGACTATGGTCAAGACCCCCAAGTGAAAATGTATTGGCCCTTGGGCTTAAGCTTTACACAATAGAAATAATTTTACATAAGCAAAAGGAAGCAAAATGAAAGATCAGAAGTTTCTTCAAAAATAGAAGGGATACTAGAAAAAATACACCACAAACAGATTAGAGAAAGAGCAAGAAGTCAAGAGTAAGTGGAATATGATTGGGAAATGGAAAGGACAGATTCACTTAAGAGACAATTCTAGGGAGTGCATTTTGAACATATTTGAATCTCAGGTATTTGTTCGAATCCCAGAAATAAGCACTTTCCCTAGAAGGGAAGCTGGTAGTTTAAGTAACAAAATAGCAAGAGTGGTTAACCTTGAACTAATAGACTAACAGAGTGTATGCTGCAGAATTTTGTAGCTAAATATAATAGTATCTAAATATGTTGGTTATTTTTTGTAGACTTGAATAAGTCAGAGCAGCAAAGACCACCTGCTTTAGCCCTGTTGAACAGAGAAAAGCAGGGTGATTACTCTCTTACTAAGGAAGGTGTGATTAACAAATTTATCATGCATTTTCCTGAGTCGGGAGGGAGAAGTGGACAGTTTTGATCCTTCTTTGAAAATAGATGTGAATGAACTCTGTATGTGGAAGATGAGGAATTTAAAAGGACTCCTAGGTATTTGGCTTCAGATACTGTGTGGATGCTGCTACCATTTGCTGACACATGGATAAGGCAGTAAAATCAAGAGCTCCATTGTGAACATTCTAAATTTGAAATTTCAAACAGATATTTATTGGAGATGTAAGATAACATGACAAGTATAGCTCTAAGGAGAGAGAAGGGTGACAAAGACATTTGGACGTCATCAACAAACAGCAAGATTTAAAGTAATTTGAGGCGAGAATGTGGGGGTGGGTGGGGTGAAAGTGGTGGAGGGAAAATGGAGAAAACTCTACTTGAACAACAATAAAAATAAATAAGTAAATGAATGAATGAAGAATAAAGTAATGGGCATGAATGAGATCACAGAAGAAGAGTTTAAAGAGAAGTCACTTTGACCTTTCAACATGTAAATACAGGATATGAAATAAAGAGCAATGGGGCAGAGATAGTAGGCATGTGGTGAACTTAGCAGAAGGTGGTACAAAGCAACAGGGAGCTCTGTTGTTTGTTGCTGTCGTTGTCCTTTTTCCCAGGGGGCCATGATCAATTGTATCGAACATGGCTGAGAGGCTGAGAGAGAATAAGACTCGAAGATCACTGCTGACTTTGATGCTTCAGTGAAACTTTTGGGAAGGTAACCAGCTTTGAAGGATTTGAGAAATAAATTATTGGTTAAAAAGCAGGGCAATGAGGGTAAAAATCTCATGTAAGTTTCATTGGGAGGGCTGCAAAACGTGCAGCCATAATCAGAGGTGATATGAGTGAAATAAATTTTTAAAGATGAGAGGTATTAAAACATAGTAGTAGGGGAGGGAGGTGGGATCGGCTGGGGTGGGGGGGAGTGGTGGGGGGAAAATGCAGACAACTGTAAATGAACAACAATAAAGTAATTAAAAAACAAAAAAACATAGTAGTAGGGATGTAATGAAAATACGAAGAATTTTCTCTGGTGTCTTTCAGTTTTTGTAGTAAAATAGGACATCAAATAGTGTGAATTCAGCTGCAGCTGAATGAAAAAGAAATGAATACCTCTTCCAGCTGCACCTGTCAGAGTGTCACCCTAAGAGCTGGAAGGGGACCACTAAAATAGCCACACATGAGTGCATGAGGGTGCTCCTTATCCTTATGCTGCAATGCCGGTAGTCCTGTTCGAAATGCCTTTTTTTTTGTTTTAATGAATTTAAGTGTATTTCTCTACAAAATTCAAAGAACTAGGGACACTAGGGACACTAAGTTCATATTAAATTTCCTGGAAATACTCCAAATTGATAGTATGCTCTTTTACATTGTAATTCTTCAATAAACACACAGTAAAAACTACAGTGTTTACCAATACAGTTGACCATAAAATAATTTTTAAAAAATATTTCAGGGGACTCATGATCACATAAAAACAACTTACAATATTACCTAGGTCTTCCTTTCATCTCAAATTACTTGAAAGTTCATGATCATATTTTGCTTCTGGGTTTGCTTCATTTTGATTGAAGCAAACTCATCACTTCACCATTTTCCTATTTCAATCAAATTCCACATACCACACCTGTACTTTTCACTAATTTTACTCCCAATCCCTTTATAGCTTTGGGAGATTTTGAAATCACTGAGAAATTTGCCATTTGACATGAGAATTTTATTGTCTCCCACAAACCCTCTCACTCATGTTCTGGAAAGTACCTCCTCAAAATACTTACACCAATTCTCTGAAAATGTAACTAATAACTACATTTATATTTTATTTAATAAAAAAGAGCTGATAACAGAAAATACATGAACTTTCTCAAGCATTACTACCGCTTTCAATTTTCTTGAAGCCAAGGCTATACATCCCCTGTTACAGAACCTCAAAATGCTTTAGTTTGATAACTTCAGGAGCTTGGAATGCTCATAAATACAGTGCATGCCAAACACAGATTTCTTTTAACTATGAGGTGATGTTCGGCTTTGTACTGCATAGTTACTTGCTTCCCTTTTAATGATGTTTGAATTTAGAATAGCAATTGAATTCCCTTTCAAATTCACTACATTGAAATTCCACCTGCTTATCCACATCTCTTACTAAAAATTAAACTCTTAATAATCACAATGAGGGGAAAAAACAGGAACTTCCTAAAATATACTTCTCAGTACTTATATTTATATCAAACACGTGTTGCAATGACACATGTTTTGCATTTCAAATGAGAAACCCTGGCTTACGTACACTTCCCTGAATTCACAGCCGTAATCAGGACAGAACCCATTTGTTTTCCACATAGCAATAAAAGCCCAGAAACAATTTAGGATTTTGCTAAATAGGCCCCTATACTTTATTACAGTTTACCTCTTGTTTTTGTGAGGAGAATCTATTATTTCTGCTCTAAGCTCTTGATCTCCCCAGGGTGGGGAAATGAGCATCTGCTGTGGAGCACAGCAGAATGGAAGTCCCTGGGAAGGGGAACAGGAAGAGAAGGAAAATGGGAAACCAACTCTGGGAGCAGAAAAGCTTTCTTACAGAAAGTTCTGCACCCTGATCAGCTGTAGCTATCACAAAAGGTTTCAAGAGCTCACCCAATTGATTAGAAGTTAGTATATTCAGTTTCCACAGAAAAAAGTGGTGAACAAGGCAAAGAAAATGTATGGAATTTAAGAGAATAGAGAGTGACGTAGGAATGGAGAGGAGAGAACAGTGAGAGAAATGAGGAGAAAGAGAAGAAGAAAAGAGAATCATGATGTTTCATAGTCAAACCTCACCATGAAAGAACTGGGAAAAGTGGTTACCTGATCACCATCTTAAGGGACATTTAGATCTTACATGACTAATTTCACTACATTGTAGCCTGACAGGTTAACTGTCTAGACTGGACTGATTTATTTTAGGAGTATCATGTATCAGTGCATCTCTAAGATTTATGTTAAGATGATGATTTACTTACTTTAGGAATAATAGAAAATATTTTTACTTGTTTTACAAAACTATAATTAAAATATTAAAAGAAATAGCAATATGTTTAACAATTACATTTATACACATGTATATACACACATCCTTATATGTATGCATATAGATATACACACGTGTACATTTGAGGGTCTTTGTAAGAGTAGTGTCATGTGCATATAAGATTCTTTCCCTTTTAAAAAAACTGTTAACTACATTAAAAAACTGTTGACAAATATTGTGACCCTTGGATTTTTACTCATGTGATTCTTATACAGTCTTTGAAGTTCATATTTTCTTTTTTTACCTAAAACAGACTCTTTTTACAAAAGCAATGTCTGCCCTCCTTCATTAATATCCAATTCAGTAAGAAAATGGCTGACTTTGGTTTACATGAAACAGTATTTTTAAAGTGTCAAAATGAAAATACCTCCTTAAGTTTTAAAAGTATGCTTTATGAAGAAAATAAAGGACTCAAATCAAAAGATAAGACTGACTTTGATCTTCAAAGCCAAGCTCCATGCTTGTTGCATGAGACCTTCAGGAAAATATGCACACCTTCTCAAATAGGCACGGAGAGTAACTAGACCTTATGAGCCTCGCAGACTGCTGTTGATCACACTAATCAGGATTTTAGAGAACGTAATTGATTGGAATTAAAATGCATAGCTTACATGTTGAGATTTCAACTAGGTGAATAAATGGATATTAGAAAGTATAGAAAAATCTGAAGATTAAAATTGGAAAAGAAAACATAGTTTTTACTAGGTATGTATATGCCTTTCGTATGATCTACGTCACACACACATACCCATACACATGCACACACAATATAATCACAATATTTCTGACTCATTTTACACTTCAAATATAAGATTCACCTAACATTTCCTAACAGGTCGTTCATCAGATCTAATTCCTCACTGACATAGTCAGCACTCACTTAATTTAAAGAGTCTTAAACTCAGTGAAGACAATCTGAGCAAAATAAGAAAATGTTTTTCTCTCACATAATTGGGAAAGTCAGCCATGAAATTAGTATAAAAAATATCTGAGACCATTGACTTGATAAGTTACCAGGAGTATGTTTCTCATGTCCTCACCCTTTTGATTTTCTCTGCACACAGCTGTATTTTCTCTTGCTGCTAACGGGCTTTTGTTTTTCTCTAAATGGGGTAGCTAGTGGCTTGTGAAGGCTGATATTGGCACATTGATACACTGATTTTCCCCACTCCTCCCCTTCCTCAAAATCCCTGGTTAGTTTATTCATTAACCCACCTGGAGACAGGTCCTGCTCCCATAGCCAGAGCACCATCTCACCTGCAGAAAGCCGAGAAGCAAAGGCAGTAAAATGGAACACCCATATATTCATGACCACGTACCATTCCTCCTTTTTATGACATGATATGGTTCTCCAACGGTTATAACATCCATATGACCAACTCAGGAACAAAATAGTGAATAGTAGTTATGAACTACCACTACTATACCCATCACACACATACAAAACAATAGTTATTTCTTACTTCAGGGTAATTGTGCAAGGTATTTCTCATATTATCTCATGTGACTCACCCCTAAATCTTATGAAATAGACTACTTCTGTTTTATATACGAAAAAACTGAAACTCTATGTAAACAGCTCAAATAATCTATAAAAAATATGATGTGTATTCACTGTGGAGTGTGTGCAGATCAATTGAAGACATCAAAAGCAATAGCAGGAGACCAATAATATAGCAAAGATTTTAGGCCTCTGAGGGACTTGCAATGTTGATGGCAATACCAAAAAAATCAGTGATAACTATAATGCAATCATCGTTATATGTAAGATTAAGTACAACTGAATGTGCCTGAATCTGAAATAATAGTAACTTACTAAAACACCATCTTATGTTTTTCTCACATAAACAAAGTCTGGGAGAGAAGGCACAGTCCACTGTTGGAACAGTGAATTTATAATCATCGGAGATCTACTCATAGTGTTTGCTTTATTTTCTATTCAGGAGGCAGTTGTAACATTCCAGTCATCAGAAAGATGTCGAGAGCATGAGAGATGTGTCCCTCTCCCTTTAAAAAAAACACTTCCCAGATGATGTTTTTAGCCAACATTTTTAGAACGTTTTTACACAACATTTTTAGCCCACACATTCTCATATCGCCATAGGTAGGTAAAAGGGAGGCTTGTAAATAAAGTCTTCATGCCATTCAGCCATGTGTGCCACTAAAAATCTGTGATTCCCCACGAGAAGAAGGGAAAATGTGTTGGAGCAGGGAGCCAGTGGTCTCTCCCAAGAACTCTCTGACACTTTCTTCGGTAATACCTGCATCACTGGTCTCACTCTTGGAGCACAGCTGTTGTTGCTCTGGCCGTGCTCCTTTGTGTGGCCAAAGGGTAAAATTCTTACCTATTACATTAAACAGAAGATGTTTCTTTGTGATTTACTAGAGTTACACTATGCTTCTCCTTTGTTTACTTTGAGCAAATAGTATCCTCTTCAACTGCTTTGTAAAATCCCACCAAGCTGTACATGCTCTCCCTCTCATATGTTGCTGTCATATTATGCTCATCTATAGTAAGGATGATTTTGTACGGTAAGAGATTGTATCAAAATAGTTGCTTGTATTATTCCAGAATACACAGCAATTTGTCACTTCTTTATCAAGAGGCACACTCTACTTCTCCTCCCTTTGAAACTGGGCAAGTAGTTTGACTGTTACAATGAATAAAATTCAATGGATGTGATGCTACATATAATCTGAAACTAGGTCACAAATGGTGAGTTTCCATGTTTCTTACTTTTCTTCTGGAATATTTGGACTTGGAATTTAGCAGCCATAGTGTGAGGAAGTCAAGCAGACACATGGCAGGACCATGTGTAAGGGTCTGGTCACAGCCTTAGCTGCTCGAATCATCACATCACTGCTAATATCATCTATTAGAGCACTGAGTGAGCCTTCTAATTGTTACTGACTCCAATCTTTGAGCTACTACAGCTGAAACATAGTAAAACAGAGCAAAGCTGTCCCCACAGAGCCCTACCCAAAGTGCACAGTAATTAGAAAAGTAAATGTGGTCATTTTTTAAGCCACTGAGTTTTGGGGTATTTAGTTATGCAATACTAGATAACTAAAACATACATATTGATAAGAATTTAGCAGTGTAACTATACAAGTACACCAGTTAAGAACTAATAAAATAAAAATATGTAGAGTTGTATTAGCTGACCACCTAATTTTAAAGATGAAAAAATTCAGGGTGAGTTTTCTCAAGCAAGTTTCTTAAGGCTAAACAGTAATTTAGCATAGTGCATCCAAAAGTCACTCTTAGGTATCTAATTATCCCTATGCACAGTTCTTTTTCATTACCTGTCATAATCTGAAATAGGATTTTAAATTTTGCCGTATCAGATTTATACTGCTAGATATGAAATGTTTCTCCATACTTACTGTATGATACAATCACCTTTGGCTCCTCTGGAATCTTAAAGTCCTCGTCACCATTGCAGAGCTATTGCATGAGAATCTGGGTGCATGCATGTGTGCATGTGTGAATTCATATAGCAATTTGACATGCAGTTCTAATGAGCATACACTGATGAGACATTGGTATGGCTCATGTTCCCTGGAGAGAACACTTTTTTTATAACAGAGAATTACAGATAAAAATATCTTATGCCTTCAACTCTGGATCCATTCTCAGACCCCACTGCTTTTATTTATATGAAATAATTTGAAATATCAACAGACCAGACTTGTTATATCATATAATCCCTTCCTATATTATATTTCCCCAAGAATCTTCTGTACATTAGCCCTTAACTGGATCAATGCTATTCAACATATTGGCCGAGAACTGGGCTTGGCAATGGAATTTCAAAAATAAATTTAAAAAAGACCCAGCAACTTAATGAGGAAGGTTTCCCGAAAATCGGTAATTTCAGGTTGTGATATAGTCAAAATAGTACCTACAGGCTGCCATGGTATCACAGAACAAAGGCCCTCATTCCAACCTTAAAGCACTTGAAAATATTCGTAGAGAATACCATACCTGAGATGACAAAGGATCAATCATAAATGTTATCTGAAGAAAGAAACTTGGTCATACTATTTAAGAAGGGGAGGGTATAGTGGAGGGCCAGCAAGCTATGGCCCTGGATTTACATTTGGCCTGATACCTATTTTTGTAAATGAAGTTTGTTTGAACATGGTCATGCCCCATTGTCACAGTAAAGTTTCATAGTCACAACAAACTCTATGATCCACAAAACCAATGATTTTACTATCTGGGTCTTCATAAACAGTTTCCTGATTTCTGGTATACAGTGGAGAATAATACCTAAAGTATCACAATGTATTCAAGGAATTACAAAAGTTCAATATAACAAAATAGAAAATTTAAAGCAGACAAAAGGGTTTTGAGTCTGGAATCATAAGTACGAGACATGAAAAACTATGTTAGGTTAAGGTGCTTGAGTTTTATTCTTCATGTCATGGAGAACAAATGATGAGTTTTAAGAAGCAGAGTGATGTGGCCAGAGTTTAGCAGGATCATTCTGGTTATGTTGTGGAGGTACTGAAGAAATGCAAGATAGCAGCTGAAGGACCAGTGAAGAGTGAGATCTCTTGATGACCTGAAGGAGGACAAACAAAAACAATGAGTAGGAGATCTATAAAGGCTCTTTAGTAAATAAAATTAGCAAGATTTGTTAAACACATCTGTCTTCATTTTGAAATATATCTGCAAATTTTTGACACTTCTCTCTTCAAAGGTAGAACCTTCCCTTGGATGGAGTTCAGACCTAAGGATTGCTTTCTAACCAACAGAATGTGACAGAAGTGATAGTATGTGGCTTCCAAGGCAGGGTTATAAAGAACATGGCTTCTACCAGACTCTCTTTGCTCTAGAGGAAACCAGCCACCATGTTATAGAATACTCAAGCCTTGGCTGGTGTGGCCCAGTTGGTTGGAGTGTCATCCTGTAAACTGATAGGTTGCAGATTTGATAGGGCATATACCCAGGTTGTAGGTTCAGTGTGTGGTTGGGTGGGTACAGGAGGCAACCAATTGATGTTTCTGTTTCATGTCTATGTTTCCCTCTTTCTCCACCTCCCTTCCCTTCTCTCTAAAATCAATAAGAATGTCCTTCAGTGAGGATAAAAAAAAAATAGTCAAGCAGCTGTAGGACAAGGTAATGGGACGAGGAACTGATGTCTCTCCCAAAGAGCCAATATCAATTTACCATCAATGTAAGTGAACCCCATTGGAGCTAGATTCAACAGCACTGTTAAAGCCTTCAGTTGACTGTTGACATGGACAACATCTCGACTACAGCCTCATGAGATGTCTTGAAACAAAATCTCTCAGTCAGGCTGCTTTCAGATTTCTGATTCAAAGAAACTGTGAGAGAAATAAATGTTTTTTATTGCTTTCAGCCACTGATTATGGGAATAATTTATCATGTAGCAATAGATAATTAATAAATTATTGTTGACTGAAATGAGAAATGCAGAAAAGAAAAAATAATAGGGGGAAAGTGTTATGTGTAGTATTGACCGTGCTGATTTTGAAGGTCCTTTGGGAGAGCCAAACAAACTTAACAAGTAGAATTTAGATATTCTCCTGAGTCTTACACTTGAGGAGAGGCCAGAGATGAACTCAGAATTCCTC
>VMDR010035322.1:0-10803 GCA_007922815.1 Macrotus californicus | reverse complement strand
TTTAAATATTTTGGAGTTATCTTAAATTCCAACATAGGCTTCATAACTCTTTGGGCTTAGGCCACTGTAAACCTCATTTTCTCCTCTGTAATATAGGGATGATACCTAATCAAAGGATTATTATAAGGTTTAAATGAGAATTCATGAATCCATTTAACTGCTAAGCAGTGTTTGGTGCACATTAACAGCTTCAGAATTAATCTCTAGATGTGAAATAACTGGGTTCAAAGATAAAGAGGTTTAAAATGTTTCTGTTGCACCCTGACCAATGTGACTCATCTGGTTGGGCATTGTCCCACAGAGTGAATGGTCACTGGTTCAATACCTGGTCGGGGTACGTGCCTGGGTTGTTGGTTTGGTCCCTGGGTGGGGTACCACGAGGTATAAGAGGCACCTAATTGATGGTTCTCTCTCACATCGTTGTTTCTTTTCTCCTTCCCTTCCTCTTTCTCTACAAATATATAAATAAAATATTTTTAAAAATGTTTCTGTTGTCAAACTGCTATTCATAAACATCCGAACAAACAAACATCTTTACCAACAAATTGTGTGTCTTAATTCTGTTATTCTAATTTTTGCTAACCTGGTAGGCAAAAAAAAAAAAAAAAATGACAGCTAAGAGGAGAATTAGACGAATCCATAAGCATAATATGGTATGTTTGAGCATGCCTCTCTGAGTAATTAGTAGAACAATAAGACATGTCAAAAGAAAAGATTTGGGCATAATTAACAAATGAGTCTAAAAGACATACATAGAACATTTCACCCAGCATGTGCAGAATATAGATTTTTTTTACAATTGCCTATGGAAATTTTCCCCAAATTAACATATACTTGGCCATAAAAAAGATCAAAATAATTCTATAGTGTGTGCTCTGAAATATTGGACTTAAGCCAGAAGTTAATTACAAAAAATAACGAGAAAGTCATCAGCTGTTTTGGAATCCAAACAATATATTCCTAAGTAACCTCAGGATTAAAGAAGAAATAAACTATTTTGAACTGAATGATGAAAATATGACATAACTTAAGGGGTATGGGTAAGCCATGCTTAAAGTTTATAGCCGTGAAATGAATATAGTAGGAAGAATAAAGGCTCAAAATAATTAAAAAATAATTAAAAATCCTTTTGGGTAAGTATGGGTTGGTGAAAGATGCATTTTCTTTTACTCTCTTACAGAGCCCACTGAGGTGATAGTAAAGGATGTTTTAAAGTTTTGAACTACACAGGTAAAGAGAGTGGAAGAAGAATTAGAAGCTGGAAAGCAAACAGACTGATAGGGACTAGTTAGTAGACCTAAAAGTGTTCAATCCTGATGGAAAAGAATCCTCAGGCTTAGAAATTGGTAGCATCAGGCATTTTTGTCAAAGAAGGAGTGAGAATGGTGCTAAAAACAGGATTGCTTGAAACTATTTAAGAAACAGTTCAATCAGTCATAATAGCTAAAAAGAACAACACAAATGTCCACGTACTGAATCATGAGTGAGTGAAATACATATTCACACAATGGAATATTATTTGGCAACAAAAAGGAATGAAGTAATGATACATGTTATAACTTGAATGAACCTAGAAAATGTTACGGTAAGTGAAATGGCCAGTCACAAAAGGCCACATATTGGATGATTCTCTTTCTATGAAATGTCCAGAAGATGCATATCTATAGAGACAGAATAAATTAGTGGTTCCCTAGGACTGGGAGCGGGGGAAGATCAAGGGAAATGGGAAATGACTGATGAAGGGTTCGGGGGAGGGTTTCAGTATGATGAAAATGTTGCAAAATTGATTGTGGCGATGATTGCACAATTCTGTGAATATACTAAAAACCATTGAATTATACACTGTAAATGGGTCAGTTGCATAGCATGCGAGGCATATTTCATCTATTATAAAAAAAATGGCAGCTTGCACCTAGATCTCTTTGTCAATTTATAGCTAAGTGACTGCTCTCTTTACTGCCCTGGCAGAAGACTGAAAATTTATCTCCTGCAAGGGACAAATAAAGCATCTCTTAGAGAGGGGTGGGCACTAGACATAACTGAAAGCCAGGTGTCCTACAGAAAACACTTGGATTAAGAGAATGTGGTCATTGTTGGGACCCTTCCTGAGGCCTCTCCTCCTATTTGGATTATCAGGATTCTGATTATCAAGTCAGAACTTAGAGGATCCTTCTCTTATACTAGCCCAAGAAGAAACACTGTAAGCTATTCATAATCAGCTTTTAGAGCCTTACTTTTAAATATGAGCAGACAATTAAGGTGCATGATAAAAGCTTTTAATATAGGAGACCAAAACAAATGGGAAAAAAAAAGAATTTGAGAATTAGAGAATAATAGCAAGAAGAAAACAGTAGAAGACAGAGAAGACTTTTCATAAAATACAGGAAAAGATGGAAAATAGGTGGAAAAAGATAAAAGATTGGTTTGGGAGCTAAACTTCCAAATAAGAGAAGTGATAGAACAGAAGAGAGCCAGGAAGAGATAATCAGTGAAATATGTTTTAAAAATCCACAGAGATGAGGAACATCATTTTGCAGATTGAGAACCCTTTGGGTACTCAGGAAAATGATTGAAAATACACATACACTTTCAGTCAGGGTCTAGTTGGGAAAATGGAAACCACACCACTTACAACAGAATTTAATAAAAAGAATTGTTTAGCTAGATGTTATAGGTTGAATTGTGCCCCTTCCCCAAAGACTGGTTCAAGTCTTAACCTCCAGTACTTTGAAATGTGACTTTATTTGTAAAGTGTCTTTACAGAGGTAATCAAGTTTAAGTGAGATCATTAGCATGTGCCCTAATCCATTATGATTGGTATTCTATAAAAACTGGGGAAAATTTGAACATAGACACACACACACAGAGAAGATGGCCACCGACCAGCCAAGGAATGCCTGAGGCTACTAGAAACTAGGAGAGGGGCCCAGAACAGATCCTTCCCTAGTTAGTGCCTTCCAAGAGAGCATGGCTCACCCATACCTTTATTGCAGATTTCTGGTGGCCACAAAAGTGAGATGGAGTTCTGTTCTAAGCCAACCCAATGTGTGTGACTGTGTTACAGTAGCCCTCAGAAACCAATACACTAGATAATTGGGCAACTGAAAAGGCAATAAGTGAACACTCAGGTATCACAGAGGCAGTAACTGTAGGAAGCACAGAACATCCTCAAAGTCAGGGAATAAAGTCATTTTGTTTAACCATTTACTTAATTACTTTGATGAGCTGCAGTGGGAACATAATTCTTGTTATATCAATTAGTCTGTGGTAAAATTGGTTTAGTTATTGTTTCACAGAACTAGTCAACTATGTTAAGTGAGGATTTACTTTAATTACTAGCCCCTAGGACTGGGAGAACAAAGAAAAGAGATTGAGATTATTAGAATTTAGAGGCTTGGAAGAGTGGCCCTGAAGGGCTGAAAGTCAGACTTCTGAGGAGTTGCTTCCTGCCTAGGAAGTGGAGATATCTTAGGAGACTTGATGAGGCTCGTCCAGGAATGGTAGGTAAAACAAAAGCAAACAATTGCTAATTTAGAACAACTCCTGGTACTGGAACAATTGCTATTGGCAGAGTGAGGGTCATTGGTTGATGGTTGTTGGTTGATGCTCACCTGAAGGAGTTAATCTTGTTACCTCCTTCATTCTTTCATTCTCTCCCTGCCCACCACCCTGTATTACAAAGTGGAGTAGAATAAGGTAGGGTTGAAGCCAGGGACAATAGCTTAATAACATGTACACACAGACACTGAGGCGTGTCATTGTGAAATTTTGTAGTACACGGGACAAAGCAGATCCTAAAACTTTCCAAGGAGGCAAATGGGTCATGTATTTGCCTCCTTAGAAAGTTTTTTTTTTTTTTTAACAAAGATTCAGTATTCTCAAGTGCAACTTCACTGAGCAGTGCCCTGAAAATCTGAGGGAAGATGATCTCCAAGCTAGAATTCTTTACTCAGCCAAAATTATTGAGCATAAGTATAGTATAGACATTTTAAGACATACAGGGTCTCCAAAAATTTCTCTTGCTCATTTCCTTTCTCAGAAAACTGTTGTGTATTTGCCCTACCCACTAAAAAGGAGGAGTAAACCTCAAGGAAGGTGAGAAATACAGGAAATCAAATTCTTGAGAGACAAATGAGTGACCTAAGGTGATGATAAGTAGAGAGGATTCCCTGAAATGCTGATTATAAGATAAAAGAACAGTCTATAGATTTGAGCAAGTGAGAAGGTATTGGTAGTTTTTTGAAAATAAAAAGAATACCTGATATGTGTATATTTTAGTTTAGGCAATTGGCAAAGAGTTTATGGTTGAATTAGTGATGTCTTTTATTGAGTATGCTATTACAGTTGTCCCAGTTTTTCTCCCTTTGACCCCCTCCACTGAGCACCCCCCACTCCCTCAGGCAATCCCACACCATTGTTCATGTCCATGGGACATGGGTATAAGTTCTTTGGCTACTCCATTTCCTGTACTGTACTGTGCATCCCCATGGCTTTTCTATAACTACCTATTTGTATGTCTTAATCCCCTCACCTCTTCACCCATTCCCCCACATACCCCTCCCATCTGGCAACCATGAAAACATTCTTGGTATCTATGATTCTGTCTCTGTTGTTTGCTTAGTTTGTTTTTTAGATTCAATTGTTGATAGATACATATTTATTGATGTTTTATTGTACATGGTTTTTATCTTTTTCTTAAATAAATCTCTTTAACGTTTCATATAATAATGGTTTGGTGATGAACTCCTTTAGTTTTTTTCTTGTCTGGGAAGGTCTTTATCTGCCCTTTGATACTAAATGATAGCTTTGCTGGGTAGAGCAGTTTTGGCTGTAGGTCCCTGCTTTTCATGACTTAATATTTCTTGCCAATCTCTTCTAGACTGCAAAGTTTCTTTTGAGAAATCAACTGACAGTCAACAGAAACTCCACTGTAGGTAACTTAACTGCTTTTCTCTTGCTGCTTTTAAGATCCTCTCTAACCTGTGGCATTTTAATTATGATGTGTCTTGTGGTCTTCTTCGCATCTGTCTTGTTTTGGACTCTCTATGTTTCCTGGACTTGCATGTGTATTTCCTTCACCAAATTAAGGAAGTTTTCTTTCATTATTTTTTCAGATAGATTTCCAATTTCTTGCTCTTTCTCTTCTTCTGGCACTTCTGTAATGCGAATGTTGGAAAGGTTGAAGTTGTCCCAGAGGCTCCTTACACTATTGTCATTTTTTGGATTCTTTTTTCTTGTTCTGAATGGTGGTTTTGTGCTTCATTGTGTTCGGAGTCATTGATTTGATTCTCAGCTTCATCCACTCTCCTGTAGTCTCCCTATAAATGGTTCTTTATTCAATTGATATCCTTTGTTTTTGACTGTGTCTGTTTTATGATGTTAAGGTCCTAAGTTCCTTGAACATCCTTATAACCAGTGTTTTGAACTCTGCATGTGATAGATTGCTTATCTCCATTTTGTGTAGTTCCTTCTCTGGATTTTTGATCTGTTCTTTCATTTGGGCCATGTTTCTTTGGTTGCTCATTTTGGCAGCCTCTCTGTGTTTGTTTCTATATATTAAGTAAAGCTGCTATGACTCCCTGTCTTGGTGATGTGGCCTAATGTAGTAAGTGTCCTATGGGGTCCAGTGGCGCAGCCTCCCCTATCACCCAAGCTGGATACTCGAGATTTGCCCCTCATGTGGACTGAGTATTCCCTCTTCTTGTAGTTGAGCTTTGGCTGCTGTTGACAGGTCAGTGGGAGGGATTTGCCCAAGCCAGTCAGCTGCAAAGGATTGGCTATGACCATTCACTACCAACCTCTGCCCTGTGTAGAGGATCAAGTGTACAGGGGCAGGGCAAGGTGGTCTGTAGCTGTCCCCTGGGTGTGCAGGGTCTGGGGTTTCCTGGGTGGTGCGGGCCAGGGTCAGCCCTCTCCTTTGTTCTGCCCCGGGGGCCACCCTGCATGAGCTGTAAAGCAATCTGAGATGGCTGCCACTTGTGTTGGACTTGGAGATTCCCAGGTGAAACCAAGCAGTGAGTCTAGGCTGGCTGCTGCTAGTGCTGGGCCTGGGGCCACTCAGCAAGAGGTAGGGGGGACACAGGGCTTACTGAGGCTGGCTGTTGCTTGTTTAATAGGATTTAGGAAGTGAAGCATGAGCCAAGACCAGCCATTCATATGAAAAAGCCACTGTTAACAGCTGTACAGTGGGTGGGATGGAGCCTCAGAGGATCTTCAGGGTTGGGCAAACAGTGTTAGCCAGGCTGATGGAGTCTCAGAAGGAGCACCTGCCTGCCAGCTCTGTGACTCTGGGGGGAGGGCTGAGAAAGGGGACAGTGGCCTCTGCTTGCCTTTCTCTCTGGGAGAAAGCTCTCCCCCAGCTCCCACCTTGATGCCAGAGACTTCGATTCCTTCCTGTATGCCTCTGGTACCTTTTAAGCTGCCACCCTGGTGCTGGAACTCAAAGGAAGTGTCTGAATAAGTCCATATATGTGTGTTCTTTAAGGCTGGCTGCCTGACACTTAAGCAGTTTTTCCACTGATTCAATCAATCCCTGCTGGTTTTTGCAGTCAGAAGTTAGGGGGACTTATCTTCCTGTCACTGGAACCCTGGGCTGTGGGTCCTGTTGTGTGACTGGGACTCCTCACTCTCAAGATATCCCTCCTGAATTTTTATCCATCACAGGTGGATGTGGCACCAGCCTGTTCTATGTGTCTGCCCCTCCTACTAGTCTGGATTGATGTAATTTCTTTAATGCTGTAGTTGTCAGACTTCCATTTAATTCTATTTCTGACAGTTCCGAGTGATGGTGGTTCTATAATTTAGGTGAAATTTTGATGTGGTTTACGAGGAGGCAAGCCATGTTTACCTATGCCACCATCTTAGTTATGTCTTTTACTTACTTAGTTGTTTTAAAAGTCCTCACCCGAAGATATGCTTATTGATTTTGGGGGGGGGGGCAGGGAGAGAGAATTAAACACGGATGTGAAAGAGAAACATTGTTTGGTGGCTCCTTTCTGCATCCCAACTGGGGACTGAGCCCACAAACCTTAAGCCACCCAGCTGGGGCTTGCTTAGCTTTTTATATTGGATTTTTAGAGCTTCATCACTCTCCCTTCCATGATCTCATTCAGTCCTGTGATTTTAAATAGTATTGATATGTGGCTGGTTCACAAACTTATGTCCCTAGGGAAGATCACTGCCCTGAACTTGAGTCATATTGTATCTATCATCTATTGCTGAGTAAATATCACTCCCAAACTGAGTGGTTTAAAGCAATAACTTCCCCCCTCCACCCACCCCATGGATCTGTGATCTACAGATCTGCATTTGGACAGGACTTGGGTGGAGATGGTTTGTTTCTGTTCCATGTGGTATCATTTAGGCTGGCTGGAGGGACTCATTTTTTAAATGACTTACATTGTTGACAAGGCTGTGGTAACAGTTGTCTGGGTCCTCCTTGGCTGGCTGTGGGTTGGGGGTCTTGGTTCCTCTCCATGTGAATCTCTACATAGACTGCTTGGGCTTCATCATAGCAAGATGGCTAGGCTCCAGGAACAAGAAAATAAGAAGGGTTTCATGGGCTCTGGTGGGAGATTGTACCCTGAGGGGTCTGGAAAAAGAGGATTGTTCTGACACTCCAAAGGTATGTTGTCCTAAATGTAAAAAGACAATAGACAGGCTCATTTAAGGTAAAGATTGACTCTTGTCAAGAAAGATACCAGCTTAGGGCATGATTACCCGCCATGACCTGCTTTTAGTTAGAAAGTTTTAATTTCAGACCATCCTATGTGATTACTTTAGGTCACTGAGTTTGTGAGGGCCTGCCATGCCTGAGCTTGTCTGGTTTAGTATGTGGCCCCTTTTTCATCCACACTGGTCTTTTCTTTTTGTTTCCTTATACCCCTCCCTCTCTATTTGTTGATTGTAGTACAGTATACATAACATAAAATTTATTTTCCTGACCATTGTAGTTCAGTATTGTTAAGCATATTAACATTGTTGTGCAACCAGTGTTAAGAACCAGAACTTTTTCATCTTGCAAGACTGAAACTTTGTTCCCATTAAATAACTCCCCGTTCTCCCACTCCCCTAGCCCCGGAAACCACCATTCTACTTTCTTTTTCTGTGAATTTGATTGCTTCTTCATGTAAGTGGAATAATATATTTGTTTGGTTTTTTTTTTGGTGGCTGATTTATTTCACTTAGTGTCATGTCCTCAAGGTTCATTCATGTTGTCTCATGTGTCAAAATTTCCTTCCCTTTTAAGGCTGGTGATAATATCCCATTGAATATATATATCACATTTTGTTTATCCATTCATCTATTAATGGATACTTGGGTTGCTTCCACCTTTTAGCTATTATGAATAATGCTGCTGTGAACATGGATGTTCAAATATCTATCTGTTTGGGTCTCTACTTTCAGGAATAGCTGGGTCATATGATAATATGTTTAATTTTTTGAGGAATTGCTGTACTGTTTTCCATAGCAGCTGCACATTTTGCATTTTCACCAACAATACACAAAACTTCCAGTTCTACTACGCATGCTCACCAATTCTTATTTCCTTTTTTCCTTCCCTCATCCCTCCTTTCCCCTCCCCCTGTAGCCATTGTAATGGGTGTGAGGTCATACCTCTTTGTGGTTTGATTTGCATTTTCCCAATGAATTGAATTGTGATTTAGAGCATACTGTCATATGCTTGTTGGCCTCTTGTATATCTTAGGGAAAATGTCTATGTAAATCGTATGTTTTTAAATTGTTTTTTTGTTGTTGAGTCTTAAGTGGTCTTTTAATTTTACTGTTTTTTTTTCCTTCTACCTCATTTTTCCTAGAGCAGAGAATTGTTTTTAAGATTTCTGTATTAGTAATGATATGCTAACAGCTCCAGTAAGCAATGGATCTTAGTGGTTTAACACAGTGGAAGTTTGTATTACTTTCTCACATCACAGTCTAGTGCATGTGTGTGATGGAGTAGGAGTAGGGGGACACCTCTGCTTCATGGAGTAACTTAGGCACACAGGTTCCTCAATCCTTTTAAGTCATCACTGTCATCACCATATGTCTTTTGAGGTTGTCTTGAAAAGGGAAGAGAATATGGAGAAAGATTTTAGGACCTAGACTGGAAGTGGAATATAATCACTTTTGGCCACATTCCCTCTGTTCTGACCAATGGAATGTGGCCAGTTAGATCCCACCTGATTACAGGGGTGGCTGGGAAATGTGGTAAATCAGTGTGATATTGAAGGAAAGAACACATTAATGACCAGTCTCTGACACAGTATATATTGGATTAGAGCTCCCCTGCTAAAGAGAATCCTTTAATGGCTTATTATGCATAAAATAAAACTGGCCTACATTTGTTCCAACTTTACTTTGTACTACTGTCCTTCTTACTATTTTCAAAGCACATGAGACTAGATCATATCCCATAATATACTAAGCTTCCTCTCCCTCCCCATCGCCCCCAGAACCTACTTTGTGTTTTATAGGTTCTTTCGCTTGGAGCACTCTAAATATTTACATGACTGCCTCCTTTTCTTAAAGTATCAACTTAAAATCCATCTCTAACTAAAATCTCTACCTAAAGAGCCCTCCTGTTCTCTGTCCTTTATGTTAAACACTGTATTTATATCATCACAGTCTATAATTATTTTGAGAAATTTTGCTTACATTACCTGTGTCCTCTGCTAAAAAGAAGTATCTTTCCACTGTTTTATCCTGGCAGCAGCCAGCCAGTGCTTAACGCACACTAATTTTTCAGTAAATGAGTTGTACAGATGAATGACTATTATACAGAAAAGACTAAAGTGGAGAGACTGGAATGAATTATAACCAAGAACTCTTATCATAATTTAGGTGAATTGCTTGGGGGGCTTGGGTTTTAGTGGTGGCAGTGTCAATGGAACAGAAAAAGATGAATGAGAGACATTTCAAAGGTAAAACCTACAGAAATTGAAGTGTGACTTAAGGGGAGGAGTCTGGGTAGATGGGATGATAGTGATTGGTAATTAACAGAGATTAGGAAAGGACAGGAAAGTTGGCTCTTTGGAAGTAATGACGAATTGAGATTGATACATGTTGAGTTTGAGGTGATAGCAAGACATTCAAGTAGAAATGTTGAGGAATGGTAGCTTTAGAGAACACAATTGTATTTAATAGATTTGATAGTCACCTGGTCAAAAGTGATAAGATGAAGCCATAAAAATGGACTGTCTATTCAGAGAGCAGGTATATATATTGATAAGAGCAGGTGGCTGAAGGGGAGAATAAAGAGGAGCCAGAAATGGAAATGAGGAGTTGGTGGCAAGGGAGGAGGAGAGCCAATTTAATATATAGGGTTAAGGAAACCAGAGTTTTGGAAAGAGGGATGATTAGCTTGGCTTCCTCTAGTGTAGCTATTCTTTGTGATACGCGTTTGAAGGCTCTGAAATGTTACCTTCTGTGAAGATTATAAAATGGTGATAATAATATTAATATATTACAATAATAATATAATAATAAGGTTGCTATGGGAATTACTAACACATTGTACTAAAAGTATTTAACATACTTGCTGTGTGTACTAAGTGTGCAGTAAACATTTCTGAAGTGAAATACAATGAGATAATGCATTTAAGGAGTTTGACAGGGAGAAAAGGCTTCTGTGCTTGTAGCAACTTTTCTTTAGAGATACTCTCTTTTTTAATGTTACGGTAAGTTATAATTGCACTAATTGCCTACATAGAGATAAAATTTATGGATTTATTTTGAAATATTTCTCGTAGGAATTTTCTAACCTGAAAGTGTATGAAATAGCAATACAATGCCAGTTCATCTGTT
>VMDR010035321.1:0-10800 GCA_007922815.1 Macrotus californicus | reverse complement strand
CCTGAATCTTTGCAAACTCCTATCTGAACATCTTGCTTTTGCATAAGTCTTCTTACAGCATTCTCTATGTGTCAGCAAGTGATTCTTGAAAAACAGACTAGTGTGCCTCTGAACTCTAACAAATAAATAATAAATAGGCAGTGTTTGGAGCAAGAGGCATAAAACTTGGGGCTTCACTCAGAGGAGACATACAGGACTTTGCAGGAGTGGATTATAGGTGAGGGAAGCACCATGTTTTGTCAAAAATGTATCCTGATATTCCCTTCTATGTTCAATGGGATACATTGAATTAAAAGTTTTATATGGCTGCATCATTATATTTTATCATGAAGGAAAAACTGAAGTCATAATAAAATATTTTCAAACACACACAAACTCTGTATTGTGTGTTTTAAAATATTTTAAAACACACACACACACTTTCCAATCACCTTTGCTGTGAACCTAAAACTGCTCTAAAAATAGTCTTAAAAAATGATCACATTGTTGCTCAGATTAAAATCCTTAGCTTTCCACTAAGCAAAATCCTAAACATGGTATATAAATCCTCCATTTCATCAATACTGCTCTTTCCTCACCTGTGTCACTACCTACTAGCCAGACTAAGTATGAAAATTTCTTTACCTTTCTGTTTTCTCGTTAACTACTACGTATCCTTTAGTTCTCAAATACTAGAGTTCTTTGTGAACTCCAACTTCAATCTAATCCCTATTTTAAAGCACCTTTATATTCTACTCACACAATTTTAATTTGTAATGATATACTTCTAAATGGCTACTTATTGCCACATGATGTAAGCTCCACCTGGACACAAATTGTCTATTTTGCTTACTTACCACTGTAATCTGGTGTAAGGGACAGTGGCTGGTGTTCAATAAACATTGGTTGGATTAATGAGCACGGCCATGAGAAAATTAAATATAGCTATGATTTACACCCAGAAGTGAATACTTAAATCTGGGGGATTATGACTTTGCTGAGGAAGCAGATGTGAAAATGAGAAGTGGAGAAAGGACCTGTATAAAGACATTAGGGATTTGTGTCTGAATTTAGATTTTAAGTGGTAAAACACTGCTTTAGTCAATTATTAACTTTTACATTAAAATATTGGAATTAGGAGATAAATACTAGTCATAATTTATCTCTTTTGAGGGATGTTAGTAAGATTATAAGGAAGGGAGAACCCATTGATGGCACACAGATCCCACAAGAACTAGAAATTTAGCCAATTGATCATATTATTTAAAAAGTACATCTGCTGTGGGGGGCTTGACTGTGGGAGTCAGGGGGATGGAGCACAGGAGAGCAATGGGGGAAAAGGTGGGACAACTAACTGAACAACAGTAAAAAAAATAAAATGGTTTGAGAGGCAAAAAATGGGTATTTTAGGAAACCCCCCGAAAAAAATATGTCTACATTTAAGCTGAGATATCTATAAAAAGCACTTAGATCATATGGATCAAACACTTAGTGTGTTTGCACATAAAATATGTAGTGTTTATCCAGCCCTTTTCTAAAAATATTAAAAGGGTTACTTTCTTTTATTCTATGCAATTCTAACATTGTTTTCTGTAATGTAAAATCTGAAAACCTTACATTTAAATATTTTCAGCAATTTCTTTAGGGATTCAGAAAAAAATCAACTAGAGCAAAACTCAGCATGTTATTGAAATCTACATCAAGAACATAAATAAGTTATCCTTTCCAAACATTATGCTTTAATTCAAAGTGACATTTTTAGAGCACTTTGGAGAAAAAAATTCTAAAGAGAATAAATGTCACACAATGTTTTAAGTTGTATAGTCATATAAAGAAAGTAAATGTCACAAAAACTTTTTGAACAGCTACTGTATTTTCTAGTCTGGAAAAGGTCCAAACGTTGTTAATATAACAAGAACAGTTTGCCTGACATCGATGTAACCTGGCAGCCAAGGAGGGTGGACTGGAATGCACACGTGTGAACAATGACAACTTCAAGACTTCATTGTACTAGTCAGTGGGGGTGGTAGATGACATTGAATGAGCATGTGTAGTGTGTGGCAGTTGCATTAAAAATGGCAGCCCGTAAAGCAATGAATCTGTATCAAATTTTGTGTTAAGCCTGAACATTCTTTTGTGGAAAATATTCAGATGATTCAGCAGGTGACAGCTAAGGGCAACTGGTGATGCAGCTTCGTCAGGACAATGCACCTGCTCATGCATCACGTCTCATACAGAGTTTTTTGGTGAAACATCAAATCACCCAAGTGACTCAGCTCTACTACAGCCCAGGTTTGGTGCCCTGTGACTTTTGGCTTTTCCCAAAACTAAAATCACCTTTGAAAGGGAAGAGATTTCAGACCATCAGTGAGACTCAGGAAAATACAACGGGGCAGCTGGTGGCAATTGGAAGAACTGTGTGAGGTCCCAAGGTGCCAATTTTGAAGGGGTCAGAGGCATCATTGTCCTGTGTTCAATGTTTCTTGTGTCTTGTATCTTCATCAATAAATGTCTCTATTTTCATATCACATGGCTGGACACTTTCTGGAGAGACCTTGTATATTTAAGATTTAATGGAAGAGAGGAAGTGAAAGTATTATCACAACAAAAGAATTCCCAGGAGTTCAAATTTTAGTCAGTTCGGAGAGTCGGTGGGAAAGACCTGAAGCCAAGTCTAGAAATAGGATGTGGGAGAGCTGGCTGTTTCTCAGGCGGAAGCCGTAGGCTCACTTCACACTGGTGGAGTTCTGCACGGACCAGTGGTTTTCCTGCTTTGAAAGAAGTTACAAAAGAGCACTCGAACGGCTTATACCCACAGAGAACCCAACTTCCAGAAAGTTCAAAATTACTGAAGCATTTTTTGTTCAGCATGGCTTCCAAAATTTGGAAATTAAGACGTTATATGTTGTTATAACTTTATAATATACACTAATAATTGTGATATGTAATGGATTAATATGTAATTATCAATATACATGTGATATATGTCCTTAAGGTTGACTGCTGAGAGATAGGTTTTAACACCCTTAGGTCCAGCCGTCTGATTTGTTTCACAGATCCTTTTTTTTGTTTTGTTTTATAGAGATGTTTATTAGCCACGTATGAGCTTTTTAAAAATTTCCTTAAATTTTTAAAATAGATTTTATTTATTTTACAGAGAGGGGAGGGAAAAGAGGGTGAGAGAGCAAACCATCGAGGCATGAGAGAAACATCGACCAGTAACCTCTCGCATGCCCCCAACCGGGTACGTGGCCCACAACGCAGGCCTGTGTCCTGACCGGGAACCGAACTGGTGACCTTTGGTTTGTGGCATGATTCCCAGCATACTAAGCCATGCCAGTCAGGGTGAATTTTTTAAATTACAGTTGGCATACAATGTTCTATTAATTTCAGGTGTACAGCCCTGTGATTAGACGTTTACGTAGCTTATGAAGTGTAGCAGATGATGGATGTCAAACTCTCCAGTTCTCATATAGCCGTGTGGGTCCCAGTAAGAGTTAAAACACCTCTTTGAAATAAGAAATCTCTTTAAAAAAATTAAACTCATTCCAATAAAAATTTACTGTGAATTTTGCATGTTTTCCAAAGGTTTTCTTGTAATCAGATGCCTATTATGAATTACTCAGGTGATGATTTGAAATTGAGTATTGAAACTAGTTGTCTCTGTAGGTTGACCTGATGAAATATTAAGCCATTAGTAATTACAGTTAATCAACATTATGAATTATTCTTACAGTTATTGAATCATAGGCTTTCTTTAATCATTATATATATTTCTCAATCATTTTTCTCCATCTCTTTTCCTCCCTGCATCTACTTTTCATCTTGTCTATTGGTAGAAATGCAGAATAACTTTAACATGATCATATCTAAAACATTATTAGTCAAATATGGGTTAAAGGATGTATTCTAAAACCAAGCACATTCTGTTGTGAATCTTTCACGATACCCACTTTACCTCTCTCCCTTCCTCCCTTTTTTTCTCTCTCCCTCTCCCTCTCCCCTTCTTCTTCTTTCCTTCTCTTCTGTCTTCCTGTTTCTGAGGAAAAAAAGAAAACAAGTTGGAGAGAAGAATTACTTGAACAAAAAGCACTTTTATTAGAAGACCCCATATTTCTTATCCTTGGGGGACTGAATGAGAAACAAAGGAGGGACGGGATTGAGAGGCAAGATGCCGTGGGTGATGGAGCTTTATGGTGTAGGAATGAGAGTCTCATAGGACTTCAGCGAAACTGGAAAATAGAACCCCTGAGTTTAGGAGGGTGCTGTGTGCAGTACTTACACACCACTACCTTCAATCCCCATGCTTATATATTTTATGAGTAAAAACTGAAATTCTCATCCACACATGTTTATATATGATTCTGATCAGAGTGTGGGGTAGAATATGGCTTTACGAGTATAAGATTACTTAATTTAATTTAAATAAATATAAAGGCCGACTTGTTGACACTCAGTTGTGTATTGTCTTTCTCACGTCTGACTCAGTCACTGTCGCAGCTAAAATGCTATCTTCATGGGTAAAATATATATAGTATGCTCTGTCTTATCTAAAAAGAGGACATATATATACGTATGTGCATGTCTGTGTGTCTCCATGCTCACACACACTCACACCCACACAGATGCACACCTGTCAGTCCACACTGAGAAGCAGTGGGAGGACAACCCACAGAATAAACTCTCCAAAGCCACTAAACCATTCAGCCCCCACCACAGCGTACGGGAGTTTCGTTTGCTCTGTATCCTCCCCGTTCGGTGCTGTTAATAATTTTGATTTTAACTGTTCTGGTGAGTGTGCAGTGTTATACTATTGTGATTTTAATTCACATTAAATCATGTTGAGCCCTTCTACACATACCTGTTTGCCATTCTTATATCCTCTTTGTGAAGTCTATTCAGTCTTTTGCCCAATGAGAGGGGGTTATTAGTCAATCCATCTTTGATTGGTAGGAATTTGTATTCATTTTGAATATGTTTTCTTTGTCAGATATATGTGAAAATATCCTCTTCCTTCTACTATTTGACAATAACACAAGGACATTATGAATAGAAAATATCGGTACATTTACTATTTCTAAACTGGCAATTTCAGAAGGAAATTAATTAGCATTTAAAAACAGAGTTTATAGTTTTAAATTTAATACAAAAATTACATTCTATTCTGTGTTTCAGTTTCAGGTGCAGTTAAAAACTGGCATTTCTAGTCGGTATGTAATTCGGATGCAGCCAGATCATAGGTTTCTGTCTACACTGGAGTGTGCAGCTGTGGCTCTTTCCATCTCGGAGAAAAATAATTACATACAAGAGGTATGTATGTCTTTGGAAGGTTATGTAGTTTTTTGGATGTAGGAGTTTGGTTAAAATTTATTTAGAAAATTTAGAAATGCATAGCTTGTTAAATTTGTAGCTCAAATGAAAAGCAAAATGTATTTGTGATATTTATCTATGTTTATAAGCATTTCCTCTCTGGTGCCTTTCTGTTAGTTTAGCATTCCGGATCCCATTATTTTAAATTATTTATATATATATTCTAAGCTGTGCAAACAACACTTGCAATATGCTAAATTGTGCCACATTAAATATAGGTTTTGGGAGGGCTAGAATTTTCTTTTAGTGTTTTGTATTTCCTTTTTAGCATTCATGCTTCTGCACGTTACTTTTTTCTTTTTAATTAAAAAGACAGATCTTGCTTTTTTGCATTGTTTCTTTTATTTGAGGTGGTATACCAACTTCTGTTTATCTTATTAACCATACTTAGAGTATAAAAAAGATACAACTTTTTAGGAAAAACACCTGCAGAATGTGAAAAGATTGTAACCTGCAGTCATCGTTTTATTTAATTTTCATGAAAGCCTGGTGATTTATATATAATTAACAACCATCAATAAAGAATGTTCTATTGCGCTCATTAACATCTCAATCTTTGGAATATGTAATTTTGTACTTCTGGCAAAAAGAAAAAAGTAACAAAATAAAACTTATATTGTTAGGTTTTTTAATCACTGAAATGTTGCGATAAATACAACTTAAGAAGAAAAATCGGAGGATAACAAACGAAACTAAATTAAGTTTTTTGACTAACACACGCACACAGACACCAATTGCTCTTTCCTGCTCCCTCTCCCTCTTTCTCTCTCTCTCAGTATACACTGTGGTTGCTATTGGATAAGAAGTTACCTTAGCCATGAAGGAAACTTCGAGTGGATACAAGCTCAGGTCAGAGTAGCTGGGCTACTTACCAAGCAAAACAAAAAGGGTCTTCGGAGCAAGGAGACTTAAGAATGCCAGGAGCAGGCATTCACTTGTCTTCTCCTCTCCTCGCTCTGACCCTGAGACATGGAAATGTCAGAGTCAGAGACGTTTCTTCATGGCTGGGCTTTTTGTATGTGTGCGTCCAGATAAGTTGGCTTTGTTTGGGATCTAGGCAGTTTCACTTTCTCTCTTCCACTTCTTTGAGAAAAATATTCATGAGGGACCTAGCTCCTTACCCCAAATGACTAGGAAATGTTTTCAGACTTTTCTCCCTCCATTCCGACCTTGTTACCTATTTCCAGCACCTGGCTACCAGCATATAACACTGAATGTACTACTCTGCTTGTCTTTTTTTTTTTTGTCTGTTCACCATTATTCCTCTAAGCTCTTGAGAGAGAAAACAAACAAACAGCAAAAAATAAACTATACTATTTTTAAGTGTCTTAATATTGTTTAAGCTTGCTTTCCATACAGTCTTTGTGTTTCCCTTCTTGTTGATGGGAAAGTCTATGATTAGCCACCATCAGACCAAGGACCGTTTAAAAGTTCAAATCTTGAGGGGAAAATATAATATTCTTTGGCTATAGATTTAAAATTTTCCTCACCTTCTTTTGGGTTCTGAAAAGAATCCCTGTGGACGTACATCCCTTATTCTCACAATTGGAATTCGATCTTTACTACAATCCTGAACAAGCGTTAGTGTTGGTATTGGCGGTGGTTTGATAACCGTAATGTGACGGGGCTTCAGGATGGGGTTGTGCTGGTACTGCTGCTACTAATGCCGCTACTGCTTCTGCCTCTCCCAGCTTTATAAGACGTGTTTTTGGTGTCAATTAGTGTACCATCACAGCAGAGAACCTACCTTATGTTCTGAGTATAACCCCTAACAACAGACAAAATTTAAGATACAGAATGGAGACACGACCCTTCATCTCTTTAGTTCTTGTTACTGTTATCTACGGATAAAATTGAACATAAAATCCCAAAGCAGTGGTGAGGCCCTAGAGTTCTCTTTGTGTTTACTTTGTCAGCAGTAGGCATACTATAGTCATCAGGAGCAGGAAAAGGGGGTTTGACAATCAGTGTGATTTGTGAGGTGCTGACGAGGTGGTTGGCTGGAGTATAAGCAGAAGAAATGCATAATGAAACACCCCAAGTTGCTTATTATTACAGATGGCAAAGTCAGCCTTCTTAGTGGGGGAACCCCAAGTTCAGCCTATTAAAATCTAGCGACAATAAAAAAATTGGTACATTCCTCTGAGAAACACAATTACTGTCTGCTCTAAACATAGGTGTTTTCTTTCTTTCCTGGGGAGGAAATCTATGTCATACATTTCTCCCCAATAACCTTTAATTAGTAGCATCATCATAAAACCTTAAGGTGATGGGGAGATTAGTACTTTTCCAGCTGGCTTCATTCTATGGAGGTAGAGCTCCTCAAAATAATGGCCTCCTTAGTCTGTCGACTCTTCCTCATCTTTTATTCTCAAGCAGTTTTTCTAACACTTGAAGTAGCACGATACGAGCTTTGAGTCAGGTGTCAGTGAACACTTCATCATTTACCATCACTACTTTTTGCCAGTGGGCAATTCATATAATCTCTTTGTGCTTGTTTTCTTACCTGTAATATAAAAAAATAGTTAACCTCATAGTGGTGTTGTGAGAATTCAGTGGAATAACGTGTGTTAATTGCGTGACACTAGACACTGAAATAGTTCATCCTTTCACCCTTTCTTGCCTTTCTGATTGGATTGACAAAAATTTTGAATTAGATGTTAGTGATTTTCATTCAGCCATGATAATATTGACCAGGGCTTTTTGTACCGTGGAAGCCTTGAGCTTGGGGATTTTTTTTATTATAGAACCATCTCTACTTGTGAAGTTTTACCTCGTGAACTTTTAAGACTAGATGTGGCAAAGCTTTGTACCATAGCCTAAGTGCCTTAGCCCTACTCAGCACCAGTAGTTGGTAATAATGGTCCCTTGAAAACTCGCTTTGTACCTGCGGACAAAAGGATTTACAAAACTTTGACTCCCTCTGCCCTCATATAACCTTTTTCTAACTTGTTAATTTTATAAGAGGATTTTCTTTGTTCCTCAGAACCAGTCTCTCTCTCACATAGCTTCACATTGCCTCAGATATAATGTTATTTATATAGGAATATTATCACTTACTATTGTTTCAAACATCATTTAATGCATCATCTTAGTGTACCACAATAACAACCTTACAAGGTAGGCGTTATTTTCCTCATTTCATAAATGAAGAAACAAGGCAAAGAGAGGCTATATAATGTTTGGGGACATACAGCTAGTACATGATTACATCAGTCAAGATATGCTGGATTATTATGACCCAGCAATTCTACTTCCAGGAATATATCCGAAGAAGTCTGAAACACTAATTTGAAAGAATATATGCATCTTGGTGTTTATTGCAGCATTATTTACAATAGCCAAGATCTGCAAGCAGCCCACATGTCCATCAGGATATGAGTGGATAAAAAAACTGTGATACATTTACACTGTGGAATACTACTTGGCTGTAAAAAAGAAGGAACTCACCCTTTGCGACGGCATGGATGGACCTGGAGAGCATTATTCTGAGTGAAATAAGCCAGTCAGAGAAAGACAAATACCACATGATTTCACTCATATGGGGAATCTAGAATGAACAAAATAAACTAACAAACAAAATAGAAGTAGACTCACAGAGAGAGAACAGACTGACAGCTCTCAGAGGGGAAGTGGGTTGTGGGACTGGGTTAAAAAGGAAGGAATTATGCAAAAAAGAAAAAGAAAAGAATGAAAAAATACCTAAAAAATACAGACAACAACATGGTGACTACCAGAGGAGAGGTAGGGTGGGGGAGCTAGAAAGGGTAAAGGGAGGGTCAGTGGTGATGGGAGCAGATTTGACTTGGGGTGGTGAGCACGCAATGCGATATGTAGATGAGGTACTACGGAATTATGTACCTGAAACCTGTACAATTTCATTATCCAATGTCACCCCAATAAATTCAGTTTAAAAAAAGATGAACTGGATTAGGCTCCAGTAACTTAAAACTCCAAAATTGGAATGGCATAGTACATAGGTGGCAAACACAAGGCCCGGGGGTCGAATCCGGCCCTCCACCTTGTTTTATCTGGCCTGGCACCTTGTTTCTACCTGGCAGCAGTGCCAAGCTCTCGCTTAACTGTTAAGAAGTAGTTACATTTACACAGTCCTAAAATTACATTCAGCCCTTTGAAGGCAACCGCAAGGCTGATGTGGCCCCTGGTGGAAATGCGTCTGACATCCCTGGCATAGTACAATGAAGGTTTATGCCTCTCGCATGCTGTCTGTCCAGGGGGACTGCCAGGAGGGTCTCTGCTCATTGCAGGCCCCCAGGGACCCAGGCTGACAGAGGCACTCTTGAGACATATCATTCTTCAAGGAAGGGATAAGGGGAAGTGATGAATCATGCACTGCATTTAAAGCTACCCAGAGGTGGCACATACTGTTTGTGCTCACATTTCATTGATCAAAGCTACTTACATAACCATGCCTAACTTCAAAGGGGGCTAGAAAATCCAGTGTAATCATGTACCAGGGAGCACTGGCGTATTTGTGAATAGCCCCAGTGACTATCACAGAGGGGGAGTGGGGAATCTCATTCAGGTCTGTCTATCTCCAAAATTCATTCTTTAGTTACCTCAGAAAATTAATAGACAGTTATCTTCAGGAGGTAAAAGATGGAGGCCCTTAACCACAGGAATATTAGTATTCTCCTGTCCATGAAGAATTTAATGTCATAAAATTACAATAGAACTTCAATTGTCTCAGTCTGTGTATAGTTGTAGAAATGTTTCCTAAGTACGGTGATTCAGAATTCAGTCATTCCACTGTATTGACTCTGTAAAGTAATATATAGTCATTTCCACATTTTCTCTCTTGTTTGAAGAAATGAAGATGTTAAAAGAAATTATGAGAACATATCTCAGGGACTTTCTACAGCAGTGTCATGCAGACTTTTCCAAGGTATTAGTCTTTTCTTACATAACAGAGCACTTACTGCAGTGGCTGAGCCATATAGGAATTTCTCTTTCTCCTGTGAATACAAGCTGCCAAGGCTGGGCGCGTCAGAGTCCCGTCTGTCTGATCATCATCATATGTGTTTGGTTTTAACCTTCATGTTTATTGCCCTCTAGACACATGTTGATGGTACTACCTCTAACAATGCTGTTCCAGTCTAGAAGAAAGCGAGCCTCTGCCCGCTGAGTCTGTCCCTTCAAAGAGACTCTCTGGAAGCCCCACCTGAGGACTCCCACTTACATCTCATTGGATAGACCGTGCCATCACCCAGTGTAATACTGCTCGCTGGACACACTGCCCCCTTGAATACAATTTTTGGTTTTTTAATAAGGAAGAAAAGATTGGGTGGATTATGAAGAAGCAACTATCAGTGACTGCTCAATTTTGTAAGAGTTTATTGTACATTAAAGCTATGGTACATTTACACAATGGAATTCTACGCAGCAGAGAGAAAGGAGGAGATTCTACCCTTTGCAACAGCATGGATGGAA
>VMDR010035320.1:0-10804 GCA_007922815.1 Macrotus californicus | reverse complement strand
ACTCCTTTGTAGGTAACTGTCTCCTTTTCTCTTGCTGCTTTTAAGATTCTCTCTTTATCTTTCATCTTGGGTAATGTAATTATGATGTGCCTTAGTGTGTTCCTTTTTGGGTCCAACTTCTTTGGGACTCTCTGAGCTTCCTGGACTCCCTGGAAATCTATTTCCTTTGCCAGATTGGGGAAGTCCTCTTTCATTATTTGTTCAAATAAGTTTTCCATTTCTTGGTTTTCCTCTTCTCCTTCTGGCACCCCTATGATTTGGATGTTGGGACATTAAAAGACATCCTGGAGGTTCCTAAGCCTCTCCTTGGTTTTTTGAATTCTTATTTCTTCATTGTGTTGTGGTTGAATGTTTCTTTCTTTCTTCTGGTTCTCACCATTGACTTGAGTCCTGGTTTTCTTCCCATCCCTGTTGGTTCCCTATACATTTTCCTTTATTTCACTTAGCATAGCCTTCATTTGTTCATCTAATTTGTGACCAAATTCAACCAGTTCTACGAGCATCCTGATTACCAGTGTTTTGAACTGTGCATCTGATAGGTTGGCTATCTCTTCATTGCTTAGTTGTATTTTTTCTGGAGCTTTGATCTGTTCTTTCACATGGGCCATTTTTGTTGTCTTGGCGCACCTGTTACGTAGTAAGGGGCGGAGCCTTAGGTGTTCACCAGGACGGGGCGGCCACGTCGCTGCGTTGTGACGCTGTATGTGGGGGAGGGGTTCGAGAGGGAACAATGGCGCTTGCTCCGCTCTCTGCCAGTTTTCAGTGACTTTCCCCACTACCCACAGTCAAATTGGGCCCTTCTGGTGCTGATTCCTGGGTGGGTGGGCTTGTGTACACTCTAGCACCCTGTGGGTCTCTCCAAGGAGCTCTCCTGTGAGCCTGGGAGTTTCTCCCACTGCCACTGCCTCAATCCCCACAGGAGTTTTCAATCAGAGGCTTTGAAGCTTTATTTCCCCACACTGGAACTCTGGGTTGCATGGTCTGTCTCGCTCCCCAGTTGTTCCTCCCGGTTTATCCTCACATGGGTGTGGGATGGCCCAGTCCACCAGCAGGCACCTGGCCCGATCCACTGGCTGTGCCTTGCCCGCCCCGGTCCACCAGCTGCCGCCCTGCCGCGAGTCCTCTCCACCCCATCTCCGCCCCTCCTACTGGTCTGGATGAATGTTTCTTCTTTAACTCCTTGGTTGTCGAACTTCCATAAAGTTCGATTTTCTGTCAGTTCTCTTTGTTTTTTGTTTTAAAATTTGTTTGTTGTCCTTCTTTTGGTTCTGCGAAGAGGCACAGTGTATCTACCTATGCCTCCATCTTGGCCGGAAGTCCGCAAATTATTTTCTGAATCAAGCCAGGATGGCAACTTACGGTTATGTCACCGAATGTTCTGTCCCTCTGTGTCGCTGTAGAGGTTAGATGGTCATTCTGATTTCCCAGCTGTTTCTAATCAGCTGTTTCTGATGAAATGAAAACTTCAAAATATGCTCTGAACTGAGCCCACACCGTCTGCAGACAGTTCTTGCTTCAAGCAACACTGGGGGAGTGGAATCCTCTTATCTCCTGTGTATGGCACATTGATTTCATTCCTAACAGAAAGGGAAAAAAACATGCTAAGAGCTAGTAATTAAGCCGAAAATCTGCTCTCTTCCCTCTCTGGCTCCCTGTCCTTTGTACGTCCCTCTAGAGGGACTGTGTGCCAAGCTCCAGCATTCAGCAGTGTGTTTGAAATGGACCAGTCGAATGATAGCTGAGACCTCAGGAGACATCAGAGGCTCTGGAGACCAGCCAGAGCCAAGAGGTGGTTTAAACACCAAGGTTAGGAAACACGTCTGCAAGGAAACTACAACATGAGAACGTTTGATGGTAGCTACAAACATCACAACTAAAACTCTAGCAGGATGTATTCTAGTAAAGGGAGAGAACGATAACATTCATGTAGACGGGTGTGACTGACAAGCGCCCGGGCGGAGTGGTGCCCAGTTCTAGCTCCATGTACTGGACATCGCTGCACAAGTACCCAGCTCTCTAAATGCCAGTTTCCCACCTGCATGAGAGGGAGTGGGATTCATTTCTGTTACTCTTTTTACCTATCATCACGAAAATATTTCTGGTTTTGCCTCTCACATTTGCTTCAAAATATTTGGTGTAGCGTGGGTTGTAAGGCTGTAAGAATCTTGGCACCATTAACTATCTCTTTGAAAGTATTCTATAGCTAGAAATGCTGATGGCTAGACTGAGATATTGTGTGCATAAGAAATTGTTTATGTTTAATTTGTATACTGTTCTTGAATGGTCCTAAGAGAAATAATATTTGGGGGAAAAGTCAAAGAAGTATCTTCAGTTTCACTTCAATTATCTTAATCTTCTGCTAATTAATTTACATACATATATTTTCTAATGGCTGTTCATTTATTTACCTGCCTTCCATTTAAGTGTATAGTCACAACATATTTAAAAAACCTGTGAAAACATAGTCATCGGTTAAACCCCAAGATGAAAAACAACATAGTAATGTAGGGATAAGTCAACTATGTGATGAGAAGAATATTAGAACTTATGAGTTATTTTCACTTCACTTTTAGGGAATCCCAGTTCTTCATGCAGACTAGAAATTTTTCACTTTCTCTTGTTTACTTCCACTTCTCCAAATCATCCCTTTCTTCTTATTTTCTGTTTACTTCTTGGTTTTATATTATAGTCTCCTGCTAATTGAATACTTTTCGCCACTCAGACATTACATGCTGTTAAATTTCTTTAAAAAATATTTTTGAAAAAATCGTCTTACTTTTCTTCCTGGTTCTCCCTTCCTACTCTGTAATCTTATGGCACTACTTCCTGACATTTCATACTTTTTACAGAATAACACTCATTGCAATTGTTTCTGAGCTTTATATTTAGCAAAATTATGCTTGAAAGCAAACTACAGATACTACTAACTTCCCCCCAAATGCAATGCTACCTTTAAATCAGCCAATAAATCTGTATGGGAATACAGGAATTAGGCAATTGTTTGTTCTGCACAGTCTCTGCTGGAATATTACTGCTTCTCTTCCTAATGAACAATCAAGACAACGTTCTCTTTTCATGGGATAATACTTTTTCTAACTGAGTGCTGTGCCATTACTCGCAGTCAACGAGGGAAAGTTCAGTGATCTGAGGGGAAGCCTGCATAGGATGGTACATTTCCTTCAGCACTAACACCTCCTTCACCTGTCTCAGTGTAAACCTTTGGGAAGGTGAATAAAAGTAGTTCCAATGGACTTTGATAAAAACATATGTTGTTAGGTAAAAAAATAAATCCTAAAAGATTCAATCAACTGTTAAGCTGTGGATCTAAATGTTTCATGAAAAAAAAAAAAGTAGAATCAAAGAGATGGTTGAAAAAGGTCTAGAGATCATCAAGGGGCCCACTCATTTTAAGGACAAGGAAATGAGGTCCAGTGGCAGGAAGGGACTTGCCCAAGCCTCATGGGGAACTACTGGTAGGGCCAGGGGTGGAACCAGGCACATTCCAACGTGTCCTCTGGAGTTTGTTGGAGATGCCGAAATCAGTTTTTAAAAAGCCGTTGTTGCAATTGATTGTGCCAAATCCTTCTAAGAGGCCTAGTGATTATTCTAAAATTCACTGAAAGAAGTTGGAGGATATATTTTCCTATTGTTTTGCTTTCATAAAAGTGTACTTAAGTAAACATTAAATTCAGACTGTTAAAAATGTTTTCATAATTTTACCATGCTTTTGAGTCTTTTCAGTGTACTTGTGTGGTCTGCTCTAGTCACAGTAAAGCTACATTCAGTGTCTTTTATTGTAAATGTATTTTTAAACAAGCGGAGTTTGCAGGTAGGGGTGTTTTAACAGAGCATTAGGGAGGAAATTCCACATTTCCAAAGCATATCTTCAATACAGAAAAAAAGCAAATGTGTTGATTTTTCTTTGGGATTTGATGTTTCTGTGTAGGTCATAGTCATAGCATGATATATGGAATACTCATAGGACTTTATTTTAGCGAATGGAATAAAATGGAACAGTTATCTAAAGGAAAAGGATATCTGGGCAAGAGTCCAAGCACCTGGCCTTCTGAGACACACAGCCTCATCTGGAATGGCCCCCTTCCTGTGTGTGCAGTGCGTATGACTTTCATAGGCACAGACTCAGGCGTCCAGAAATCTGACTGCCTGTGTTGTCCTGTAACGAACCCTAAAGTCTATCTTAAGCTCCCATGCTTCCTGAAGGTAGGAAATACAGTCAGTTCCAACGAAACTATTACCACCAGGCTTTTTCAGACATTTTCAGATGTTCCCTGGCCCCTTTCTCCTGCTCAGACAAATGCTGTAAGTTCCAGATGATTGTCTAGCATCACAACCAGGGCAGAGGTGGCATGTGAGAAAGCACGAAACCTCTGGGTGTTCTCCATTCTGCACAGGCATCCAGTGAGGGGAGTGGTCCTGCTTTGGCCTTGGGTGTGGGCTTCCCTGCATACTGGCCCCTGCTGGGGTAAACTCATCCCCAGCTTCCCATGGGCTGTAAGATGCACCCCCTTATCTTGGCCGAAGGACGCTCTTCAGATTTCCACAGATCAGACCACTGGCTTTTCTCTAAGTACACGTTCCCATTTCTCTGTTTTTCAGGCTACACTCTTCCCTCTATTCCCATCTTATTCTACATTGTATTATACATTTATACTAGTCCACACTGATAACTGGATATCTTATGTTAAATTATATATTTTGCTTTCAATCCATATACAATTGGGTTTTCATCTCCTAAAATAATTGATTATGGAAATGCCACCTCTTTCAAGAAGCTCTATGGTTCCTCTGAGTCAGAAATAATCTTTCTCCTCTAAACTTCTTATTACACTTTATATCTCTCATGTTACTCATCACATATGTTGTATTCTGTTTATTTGTATCCTTTTCTAGTTTACCTTCTAGATTGGAAGGTACCTGAGAACAGCAGAGATTAAGTCTTGCTTACTAAAGAATAGCCACAGACTCTACTGCATGGTAGTGCTCAAAATGTTTTCTGAATGAATAGAATGATGATTGTATTAGTCAACTTTCACTATGATAATGCTGTATAAAAGAAATCTGTGTCTTCTAAACACAGCCTGGAGATCATGGACAGTCTGGCGTAGCTCTTCTCCAGGCCCATGTTCAATTCAGCACTGCTCCACGTGTCTTCTGTCTGGAACTCAGGCTGATGGAGACATTCCTATCTGAAATGCTCACGTCCCACAGTGATAGCTGTCAGAAGGTGGGCAGGAAATCTCAAAGGTTCTTCAAGAGTCCACTTAATTGGAGTCACTACTTCCCTTACTACTCAGCCAAAGCAAGTCACCCAGCCAAACCCAACTTCATTGGGAAGTGTTCTTCTCTCCTGGGGGCGGGCGAGGGGTGAGATCATACAAGTTCAGAGGTATGAGGGAACAGTTGCTGAAAAATAATATAATGCACACAAGGACAATGAAGAAAATAGGATGGCAAAGAGGCAGATCCACAGGAGAGCTTGAGTGATGTAGCGAAGGTGCCACCAAATTAAGTAACTGCCCTGAAAAAGCCCTTTCACATTAATTTTCCATCCTTATGAATTTTCTGAATGGGGAGCTGTCATACATATAGCTTTATCCTGCATGGAGAATATGCACCAAAAAAAGTCACGTTGGTCCAGTCAAGATGGTGGCACAGGTAAACATAGCTCGTGTCCTTGCACATCTACGTCACAATTGCAACTAAAATATAGAACAACCATCACTCAGAATCGTCAGAAATCGAGATGAGTGGAAGTGCTATAACTACAGAATTAAAGAGGAAACCACATTGAGACTGGTAGGAGGGGCAGAGACATGGAACGGGCTGATCCCACACCCACATGTGGCAGATAGAAATTGGGAGGGATATCTCAGGAGGAGGGGTCCCAGCCCCACACCAGGCCCCCTGGCCCAGGGTTCCAGTGTCAGGAAGATGTCTCCATAACTTCTAGCCATAAAAACCAACAAGGACTGAGACTGTGGAAGACAGACTGCTGGAATCCCAGGCAGTTCCTCTTACAGGACCTGTGCACAGACTTACTTGGACTCACTCCCTCTGGGCCCCAGGGCTGGAGCAGCAGATTGAAAGCCATCAGAGACATATGGGGAGGAACTGAATTGTCCAGCATCAAGGTGAAAACTGGGGGGCAGTGTTCTCCCAGACAGAAGTGCTGGCAGAGACTGTTGTTCCTTTTTTGAGCTATCCCCCCCCACCCAAAGCCCACAGGTGGGTGTCATATCTGAGACTCCATCAACCTGGCTCACACTGTCTGCTTCACCCTGATGATTCCCTGAGGCCCTGCCCCATGTAAATTTCAGGCCCACCCAAGCTGTTTCCAATGGCTTTTCCATATGAACAGACCATCTTGGTCCATGCTTCAGATTTTCCTAAATTCTCTCAAACAAGCAGCATCTGGCTTCAGCATGCTGCATACTTCTTGCTAAATTGACCCAGGTCTGGCACTAGCAGCAGCTGGCCTTCTTTCACAGCTTGGCCTCTCCAGAGCACCTCCAAGCCTAGCACAAGTAGTAGCCACCTTCAGATCACTTTGTAGATAATGCTGTGTGACTCCTGATAGAACACAGATGGTGGCTGACATTGGACATTCCAAGAGCAATCAAGACTCAACTACAAGAGGAGGGTATACACAGCCCACACAGTGGGTGCACCTTGAGTACCGAGCTTGGGTAATAGGAGAAGCTGTGCCACAGGACCCTACAGGATACCTACTACATTAAGCCATTCTATCAAGCCTGGGAGACATACTAACTCTACCTAATATGTAAAAGCAAACACAAGGAGGCTGCCAAAATGAGGAAACAAAGAAGCATGGCCCAAATGAAAGAACAAAACAAAACTCCAGGAAAAGAACTAAACAAAATGGAGTAAAGCAATCTGTCAGATGCAGGGTTCAAAACACTAATCATAAGGATGCTCAAGGAGCTTAGTGAGGACCTCAAGAGCACCAGCTACACTGGAGGATCCCTGAACAGCCAGCTGACTCATCTGTGGTTTGACTGGCAGCCCCAGGAGCAATGTCTGCTCTCACTTAGGTGGAACCCTTTCTGCCTTAATTGGAGTTCAATGTCACCAGAGTGTTTCAGCCTAAAATATAAGTATCACTGCTAGTTGTCTTCTGAGTCACATCACCATGACAATTTGTTTTCTATCATGTTAAGAAATTATTTAACTCTTCACATTTAGTCCCAGATAGTCTACTTAGGGAAGATATAGCACACATTGCATGGACTTTAAATCAAGTGTCTCCTCTGGAATGGTTCAAAGGTACCTGAGACAGCTTCGTTAGTTCCAGGTAATGTTCCATGACCATACCTGTGTATTCTCAGCCCTCAGGTCTAAACCCTAATAGTATGAAATGACCTAAATGCATATGCTACACCTATAAACTTGCAAGTATGAAGGTGTTTTTGTAAACCTGAGATCTCTTGAGAGCTCTTTGTATCTGAAATGCAGACAGACTTTGGTACCTGCAAAGCTGGCTTTGAGTCTCAGGCAATCTTTCAATTAGCAGATTGTAAGCTTGCGTGGAACTATCACAGGTCATATGATCCTAAATTCATTAATGAAACTGGAAGCACAGAGAATTGAGGCCTTTATAGAGCTCTCAGAGCTATTGGATCTGCTGTGGTCAGATTTATGGATATTAGTTTCACCACCCCTGCTTCCTGTCTTTTTAAGTACATTAGAACATTTAAAAATGTGATGTTGTATGCAAACAGCCAGTCTTCGTGGGATGACGACAACACTTACCGTCTTAGGCAGGATTTCCAGGAACAGGTCCTGAGACAGAGATTGGCTTCCAGGAGGTTTATGGGGAGTGCTCTCAGGAACCACTTCTGTAAGAGAATGAGGGATGCAGGCTTATACTGTGTTCTCAGCATCTGGATGCTGGAGCTTAGCCCTAGTTATAGGACAAGGACTCAAGAGGTGAGGTGGGGGCAGGAGCTGATGGGGACAGTTTGAACATACATCAGGAAAACCTCTATGGAGTTAGAAAATGCTGCTGCTATGACTCTGTGACTTGGGTATTAATATTGTTTTAGAGAAAAATAAACTAATATTCAGAAAAAAATGCCCAAAGTCATCAAGCTATGGAAGTAAATGTGGTTTTGTTCATTTCTCTTTCTTACTTGTTTTTAAAAAATTATGAAATATTCAAACATACGTAAAACTATGGAGAATAATTTAACACCCAAGTGCTCAAACCACTCAACTTGAAGAAGTCTTAGCATTTTGTTGTATTTGCTTCAGATACTTTACTTAAAAAAACTTTAACAGTTAAAAAAATCTTTACGTTATCACTCTGTCTCCATTTCTCTCCCTTCTTTTACAGAAAGAATTCATACCATAAATGTGTTTTTTATCATTTTCATGACTTTTTTTGTATCACCTATGAATGTATCCATAAATAGTATATAGTATTATGTTGCATGTTTTAAGCTTTATGAAAATGAATCATGACAGGACAGGACGGAAGGCAAACATCCTTCCCTATAGTCCTCCATCCTTACTTGGGCACATGTCCTGGTTGGGGGATCAGAAAATGTGAATACCACATACCCTAGGTTAGGGCTGCAGAGGACTGCCCAAACCAACAGGACTCTCAGGGCTGTGCCATAAGCACTTTTATTCCTGATTTATTTTTATACAAGTAGGAATGCACATTATAGTTCAACAACTGAAATTCAGTAAGGTAAATCTAGGCATTCCAGCAGTTATGAAAGATGTTATCTTCTTTGAGAAGATGCAGGAAGCCCCTTGTTGCATAGACTTGTCATACATAATTTGAAGTCACTCGATGCTGAAACTGCATAATAAGTAGGAGGTCCAAAAGGTTTACCCAACCCAAATGAGCCAAGTTTTCTCAAAAGCCAACTACAACCTCACCTTTGCTTAGATCTTTCAGAGAGATGCTTTATTTTTCCTCATCACCACCAAGGCACACATGCCAGATGCTTTGTGCAAAAAGCATAATCCTGAGAAATTAAATAAAGATAAAATGTTATTTTTTTCTTTTGAAAAGTTTAAAAATCATTAAAAAATATAAAGATTAATTTAATAGATATGTTGTACCCATCAGTGTGCTGGTCAGTGTGAACCACAGACTCTCCAGAGGAAAAGAGGCCCTGATTTGTAGCACTTGCTGTTCTCTGTGGTATAAGTACTTTCACCATTGATTTCAAGTTATCACGGTGACATCATCAGAGGGGGCATTAGGAAGAGATGTGCACAATCCACTCTCCCCAAGTGATGCAGTCTGGCACACCACTGATGGCACCCAGTGGCCATAATTAACAAATATTAATGATATTTTTCACAAAAGAAATAAAACATTCTGAATAATATTGAAGTCCTCCTTGTTTCTCTCCACAGATCTTTCTCTTTACCTTCCTTTCCCAGGGACAACCACTATCAAGAATCTGGTAGGTATTCTTCCAGACTATATTTTTATACTTTTCCCACACATATATATATATATAACAAAAAATACAGAGTTATGCTTTGTATACTTTGAATTTTACCTTATGCTATCATATTATACATATTCTTCAATTTCCTGTTCTCTTCAAAATTATGTTTTTGAAATTTATTCATATTGCTATATATAGATTCAGTTCATCCATCTTGCACTCAAATATATGAAAATATCACAGCTTATCTATCTTCTTATTAATGGTCTTTCAGGTTGTTTTCAATTTTTGCTAATACAAATGATGTTATAACCACCCTCTAGGTGCATCTCAGTACGTAAAGTTACTATACCTAAAAGTGAAATGAATGGGCTATAGAGGATGCTTATTTTTTTTCTTTTTTTTTTATTACTTCATTGTTGTTCATTTACAGTTGTCTGCATTTTCCTCCCGCCTCTCCCCCCCCGCCCCCAGCCAATCCCACCTCCCTCCCTTGCTCCCACCCTCCCCCTTGGCTTATTTTCTATTTTAGTAATTTTGACAAATTTTTCTCCAGTGGTTGTGCCAGTTTACACTTCTGGCAGAAGTATGTGACAGTTCCTCATTTCCCAAATTCTTGATATCATCAGATTTTTAAAATGTCTCCAATCTTAGGGTATGAAATGGTGTCTAGTTTCAGCTTGCATTTCTCAGACTTCCAAGTTAGGTTGTTCATTAGGATAAAGGCTAAGCTGCTACAACAAATAGCCCCCCAGATAGAGCACTGTAAATGGAAAACATTTCTCTCTTGCATAACAAGGCTCCGTTGGATAGTCTAGACTGGTAAGGTGGCTCTGATTCACACAGTGTTTCAGGGATCCTTCTATTCGTTAATGTGCCACCTCTTAGGTCATTGTCCTTGTCGTCATGGTTGCAGTTCTGGATTTTTGCCACATGCCAACTTTTGAAAAAAGATTAGAAAACTTCTGACAAAACATCTTTTTATAGGTAATAAGGCATAAGTTACACAAATCTCTTCCACTCACATTCCACTGGCAGAACTTGGTCTTATGGATAGATAAGTTCATCCTTAGGAGGAGGCTGGGAAATATAGTCTCCGGCTGGACAACTGTGTGTCCCAGAGGAAGGGAAGGGAGACGGGAGACTAGCATTTCTTCTTATGTGAGTGCTTGTTGGCCTTCTGGGCTTCCTTTTCTATGACTCAGCTGGTAATATGTTTTGTCCCCTTTTATTTTGTTTTTTTTTTTTATCAAGTTATAAGAATTCTTTATATGTTCTAGCTTGTCCATCTCATTTATACAATAAATTTGACCACTTAAAATGTACCACTGTATGTGCATCAATGAAAATAT